>JANAVB010037884.1:0-40034 GCA_029216955.1 Iris pallida | reverse complement strand
CCGGGTGCTGGTGCCGACGTTTGCTGCATTGCTCCTCTTCCAACCTGGGAATGAATCTCTTCTGACCTCCTGTCCTCGATGCCAACCTCTGCTGGGTAAGCTCGTGCCTCCGAGCGGCCGTCAAAATAGCATCAAACGTCTGGTAGTCGTGTCCTTCCACAAGCTGTAATAGTTCCAAATGAAGTCCCTGCTGGAACCTCATAGCTTTCTCTGGCTCCGTTGCCACCATTGCTGGTGCAAAATGGCATAATCTGCAGAACTCTACTGCATACCCATCTACGATCTTGTCTGCTTGCTTGAGACTGATAAACTTCTGCTGGAGCTCATATCGAGCTACTACGCCAAATACTTGGCCTTGAATCTTTCACTGAAGGTGGTCCAATGAACAGGACGTCTTATACCAACTTCTTCTGATGCCCACCAGTCGCGGGCAAGATCCTGAAGTACTAATTTGACCTGATCAACCTTCTCATCATCTGGAACCTTGGCTGCCACAAGAATGGCTTCAATGTCTTGAATCCATGCATCCGCAGTGATGGCATCCTCCGTGCCATCAAAATACCTCGGGTTCAAGCGACGGAACCTTCCTGATGCTCCCGAGTCAACCCCGGCACTCCTCTCAAGAGCTAACTATATCCCTTGGTTCCACAACATTCTGCTCCTGCTGCTGAGTTTGTTGCTGTTGGTGAGTGACAAGAATCCCCCGGATGATCTCCAGGAGTGCTACGACATCTGGTACTGCCGTCGCTGCTGGTGCTGCAGGAGTTTCAATAATCGGCGGCTGCACTGCCTCTGGTTCCATTTCTGCTCGTGTCCGTTCTGGGGAAGGTTCTCTCCCCTGCTGGTGCCCAGTCGAGCCATGCTCTCGCTGCTCTTCCTCTTGGGCCTCACCCGCTACTGAGAATGAAGCACCCCTATAGAGAAAGATATAAGATTATCAAGTCCGAACGAGGAAGATTTCGAGGATGCAAGTCAGGTTAGAGATCAAGGCAAGGACAGAGAATTCGAAACAGAATTTCAAGGGGAGCAAGTTTTGATTGAGACTCCTAATAATTTGCAATACCCCACAAGTCTGAAAAATAGACCTGCATGGGCCACCACTAAAACCTTGTCACGCCCCAGTACCGAAATACGGAGACGGACTAGGTCAGCTACTCCATATGAGGTACGTAACGTCATACGGCGATCGTGGCTGTCGAGACTAGGGGTACATGCTACAATCAAGTCTCCTATGGTCCCACAGAGTTCTATGTCTCAATCAATCAAATCACATCAGCAATTAAATGAACATTTAAGATAAAGCAGTAAGGCGTCCCCGACGCTTCATCAAAATGGTCATGAGAGACTAGCTTTATAATTTAGCTATCTTAGAGAGTCAGGAGTACAAAATTATACACAGCTGCAGTCTGTTAAATTACAATGATGTACTGACATAAAATATCAAGTAATCCGGCTAACAGGTGCCGGTGGCTAAACGCCGCAAAAGTATAAGCAGGAGTGGTGGAGAGAAATCCACTCGAGTCCCCGAACCGCCATGCTCCTAGTATGTACCATGGATGTCAGGGAGGAAGATCGTGTCCTCAGGCTCTGCTACGAGATCTGGCCAAACAAAACCAGCGGGGTCAGCCCCGAATAGCAAGTACCGCCAAAGGGGCACAAGAGTTAAGATTAAAAACCCAGTTAATAGAATGATTGATAATAGTAATACTTATGCTACTATTATAGGGTAACGCAACATCCTCGAACCCATATGGCACCCTTACAACCAAACAAGGACAAAAGGTACCGCATGGAGTCGGGATGTGTCGTACTCTATAACTTTCACATAAGTTAAAAAAGTATAAACAATAAAATCTTCTGATCGTGACTTCGGTCGATAGCCTATCGTAGCACAATAACCAACCCAACAATCAAACAAGAACATGGGTTGGATCATGTACCAGGATAGACCATATTCCTCAGTCATTCACAGAAGTAGCACTTCACAACCAGAATAAGTCTTCCGTTCATAACTTTGGTCCACAGCCTGTCGTAGTACGATAACCAACCCAATAATCAAACAAGAACATGGGTTGGATCATGTGCCATGACAGTCCGCTTCCCTCGGTTATTCACGGAAGGTAATAAGATACACGCAAGTCATTTTTGCGGCCAATCAAGTCTACGAGTTTCTAGTGGGACGAGGTTATCCTCGTATCATGTTATTAGAAAATCCTCAGATTGTTCTTTCCAGCAAGGCTAGCCAACCCAGGGGTTCGCGTAGACAGGTGTCATTGAGCACAGGTCCCTCGTAAGGCCACCTCGCCAAGACATATAATATAGCAGGAATTAATTGGATACAGTCATCCGCTCGTTGCGGATGACACAGTATCCGTGGAGACCAGCCGGCGCGTCAAGACAATATCTCAAGGCGGCTGGTGTAACACGACCTCGAGATTTTGCCCTCCCCATGCATCTAGTATGTTTAGTTGCCTAATTTAACCCTAGATGAAATCTTGGACTCACATGCTGTGGCCTGCATGATTATCCTCCTAAAGTCGTACTTTCGTACGAGTACCCCAAAGAGGATCCATGTCAATCAGTATGTCAACATGTGCTACCCTCCTTAGTGTAATACATCATTGCAAATACGCCACGTGGAGTTACGAGTCATTTGTCGAGCATGAACAAGAACTGGGACATTCAGGTACATGTATCGGGTAGGAACACTTTGTTCTCCGGGGTCACATTAGTGCTCATATCATGCTCGGGAGCAGCGTAGGTGAAAAGTCACGCACGCTACAGGAAGCAGCGTAGGTGAAAAGTCACGCACGTTACAGGGAGCAATGTACGTGAAAAGTCACGCACGCTGAGAGAGCAGCGTAGGTCAAAAGTCACGCACGCTACAGGGAGCAGCGTAGGTGAAAAGTCACGCACGCTGAGAGAGCAGCATAGGTGAAAAGTTACGCACGCTACAGGGAGCATTGTACGTGAAAAGTCACGCACGCTGAGAGCAGCGTAGGTGAAAAGTCACGCACGTTACAGGGACAGCGTAGGTGAAAAGTCACGCACGCTGAGAGAGCAGCGTAGGTGAAAAGTCACGCACGCTACAGGGAGCATTGTACGTGAAAAGTCACGCACGCTGAGAGAGCAGCGTAGGTGAAAAGTCACGTACGCTCAAGGAGACACGCTTCCAACAGGAAGCGTACTCAAGTCTGCGTACGCACGCTACAGAGTGCGCGTAGCTCAGTGTGCATAAGCTAAACAGCTCTGCACACTGCTCACTGTCTTCTCCAAACAGCAAGAACACCATGGTTGAACCCAAAGCTTCAAAACATCACAACTTGGCCATCCGAACTCCAAATCCGGATTTCCAAAGTTCTATCTTGGGTGAAATGGAATTCTCTTCCACATGGAAGCATCAAAACCCACAAAACCCTAACGAAAGATCAAGACCAAGGAAATTCGAAAATGATTAAAACTTAGATCTACAAAAATCAAAGCTTCAAAATGGAAATTTCCAAATTCTAAACTAGTATAGATTGAGGAGAAGAATATGTTTTGGCAAATAGTTTTGTAAGAAATCATTGACAAAATTAGGGATCCATCTCTTGAGCAAGTTGGTACTTGCCTTGGTTGCTGGAGGAAATAAATGAGAGGAAGTAAATGAGAGGAGAGAGAATGAGATGAGTTATATATAAAGATCTTGGACCCATGGGTTTATGATGAACCAAAGGGTTCATGATGAACCATTGGAGAACCAAGAATAGGTTACCCAAATGAGCCAAAACTGTAGGCCCAAATGCAGAAAATAAATTACGAAATAATATTTTGTCGAATATTTTTGGGAAATGCATGAAGAAATACTGCATAATAATATCGTATAAATTCAAGGTAAATATAATTTATCGGTTTACGTATTAAAATACGTATTCCAGGATTGGGGAGTAACAATATATATAAGTAATTCTTAGGGCAAAAATAGGAACTAAATGGGCAATTCAGACGAGATATGATAATGATATCTAAAGAGGCAAGGAGAAGGAATTGCACCATTCATCAAGGTTAGATCATTATTTCTAGGAAGCCTTGTCTCGCCGAGTGAATAACCTATCCATATTGGATCATATCGTCCTATCAAGAGATAATAGTGTACCTATGGGGATCTGACAAACCATCAAAATTAATAACTCCTCCTCTAAATTTCATGGCCTAGACTACCCATCGGTAAACTTGTATAAGGGACTCCTAGTCCTAATCATTCTCTTAAATTAAATTAATTCTAATTCGTGAATGAGCATTTTCTAGTCGCAGGCTTGCAATAGTACAAATAACTTAAGTACTATCACGAGTTCGCATGACTTGCAAAAACAGACCTGCATGGGCCACCACAAAAACTTGTCACGACCCGCACTCTTTTTTTAAACGGATACAAGACGTGTCCAAGCCAGCCTACGTCGCAGTGTCGGCGGTAGTACGCTGTCTCGGCCATGAAGATCCAAAATCACAAATAATGTTCATTAACAAATTAATTTAATTTACAATGATCACAAGTTTTACATTTTGCAGAAAAAATATAAACTTGTACATATATAGAATGACTACAACTCATCTATCTAGCTAGTCTCTAGGCTTCGGCTGCAAGTACACCCGTATTTCCTACGCTAAGTGAATCCACGGCTAACCTGAAAAATATGGTTTCCAGTCAGGAATGGAACGAGCACAATTCACTGAATTCAATTTCAAATAAAAAAAATGACTATACAACAGAGGTTAGACATCAATTACATATTTTGAAAATAAACAGAAAGACAGAAAATTAATAGCAAATAAATAGACACAAAATACTTTCCCTAACTGTTAGAAGTACCTTTGATATGTGATCAGTCTGGGACACTACACCATACGGTCTATGAGGTCTACTTGTACGAAAAAAAGCACTGTCTACGAGGTCTACTTGCAGAAAAATAAGCACTGTCTACGAGCTCTACTTGCAGAAAAATAAGCACTGTCTACGATGTCTACTTGCAGAAAAATAAGCACTATCTACGAGGTCTACTGCATGAAAATAAACACTGTCTACAAGGTCTACTGCATAAAAATAAACACTGTCTACGGTCGGATCACACATCCTTAGTACTTCTCATTTTGACTCAACAATTTGTAATAGAATATAAAAATCACATAATCAATGGCCAATCAATGAAATATAGTAAAGATCAATATCGAAATGCAGACAATAAATTATACTCGCCTGTGGTCCTGTGTTGATGTAACCGATAATCTGAACCACTCAGAATGCCACAATAGTCAAAACTCGTACAACAGTCCCCGAAAGCTGAAATAAATATTACCAATATTCTTAGAATAGTCAAAATAGCTAAGATTGTCGATCCTTAGGTCCAATTTTGGACACAGGAGCAAAACGGTAATTTTGGGCCAAAACGGTGTCCGCCGTTGGACCCGCTTTGCATCGAAAAACGTGCCAGAGTCAACAGTTTCTAAAGTCGACAAACTATATGTTTATGGATTCAGTTTTTCGATACGAACCCAATAGTATGTCCAGAGTTGGATTTCGGCAGGCCGTGCACAAAATCGCCCGTTGAATCGGACCGTGGGGCCCGCAAAACGGCGATCCAATCAACTATCTCAAAATTGGACCAAACTTGGCATACAGGACCAGAAAAATGATACGGACCTGTTGGCGCAAGTTTTGTCTCGATCTGACGAACGTGTACAAAGTAATTGAAAATTTTGCACAGAGGCCGATATAGTGAATTTCGACGGATACGGATCAAATTCGTCGCGCACACGCAACCAATTTGAATTTTGTCAAAGTTCACACGACCACGAAGCCGTTATGCACCTTTCGATGCTTTCTGTTTGCGACCACGTCGCCCGGATTGGCGGGACGCACGTCGTGTCGAAGAGTTTTCTAATTTTTAAAACAGATTTTCGGTCAACTTCGGGATTTGATTTCTCAACACGTAATCGATGATTTCCAAATCCATAAAATGGGTCGTGAAGTCCTATATGTTGTCTATAAATTTGTTCAAGTAGAATTTCTACTCTGGCCCTAGATTGATCGGAATCGATCATCAAACTTGGATGATTGGACTGTTATTGGCTCTGTTTCAGGACAGATTTTTACGAACTTTGGTTCGATCTTACGAGCGACCGAGGGCATCTACGTACGAAGTAAAAGAACAGGCTTGGAGGGGGTCATATCGGGATCGTACATGAAGAATCGGTTCGTCAAGAGGATGAGCGTGTACGACGGAACCTCAGCGCGAAGTCGCCTCCCTCGGCTGCGATTGCTGCTGTCGTCGTCCGAGCGGTTTGCGCGTGTGCGCGCTCCAGCACGGCCATGGCGGCTTGGCCGACCACCGGCGATGTTCGACGACGCGCGTAGGGGAGGGGCGCACGTGGGCGTGGGTAGAGCTAGGGTTTTGACGTTTGGTCATCGATGTTGTTTTATAGGCCGGCTTTGCGTCCGGCTGTGGAGGGGGGGGGAATTAGTGGTCTCGGGTTTGGTCCACACTTCATGGGCACGGGATGCTGGGTTAGCAGTTGGTTTGGGTCCTCAAGGCCCCACTCGGGTATAGCTGCTATATTTGCATTCTCTTTTCTTTTTATCTTTTTTTAATATCTTTTTCTATTTCTATCTATCATTAGTGTATATATATATCTCTATATATATACATGAATACTCATGCACATAATATATGTACATATATACTTATTTATTTAATATTCCTACACATACAATATATATATATATATATATATATATAGATATATATATATATATATATATACGTTAATAAATTAGGAAATATATATACATGCCTATATATTATACTTCCATAAAACTCAAATAAATCCGACTAGCATCCATTCCTTGTGTAGAGTCTATTATATAAATATGACCATATTAATAACATTTATTGGATAACGAAATAAATATGACCCAGAATAATAAAGTAATATTATATAATATCCCAATAATCTCGACAATAAAAATAATAACAGATAGTAACAAAATTTGATAAATCACTAATTGTGTACATCCCATGATATACCGTCTAAGAAATCCCAAAATGTGAAAAGACCTATTTTATACCAATGTCAATAAATATCAACTAATAATGATAATTATATTTAATTACGAGTACCAGAAATATTCATTAAATCATTTAAAACGAAATACAACACCCCCATACCAATTTTTATCAACACGAATGTCATTAGACGTGCCACATGACTACATGGGCTTGGGCTTAGTTCGGGTCCAGTCTGGGCTAAAATGGTATAATCGAAATTTTCCCTAAAAGCTCAATAATATAAATAATAAATAAGTAAAACTTCGGTAAGGTTTTAGTCACAACTTGGCCTAGTTTTTCTAGTTAGAACATCACTATGGCTCGGCCTTCCCTACCAGGACTAACACACTAGTCAAGGCACACGACCATGCTATCCGTGCCATGATTCCTAGTCGCCTTGTACTCCAAACTCAACCATGGCTAAAATCCTCTATCGTAATAATTAACTAAATAATTATTTATAAATTCTAAAAATTACCATTTAATTCAAATAAATAAATAATATATATTATCAAAATTTTGAGAAGAGGGGTTACATCATCACTGCACGAGATGCACTTGTCGTCTTCCGCTTTTGTACAATAAGTTCGCGGAGATTCGGTACAGTAACAGGAAAAGAAGAAGAAGAAGAAGGCAGACTCTGCCTTATTACATTAGGAATATGATGCATATTCCTAAGCTTTTGTGTTTCCTACGTGTACAGAGAAGTGCTAAGTTCATTAGCATAAGTGAGTAGGTTCTAGCTCTCAGAAGCCTTCACTGTGCACGACTTAGTGATTGGCGCCAACTGTACTGGAGTCTTCAGGTGCGCCATTTGATTTGTCTCTGTTTGACACCTATTGAGATAGGCGCACATGTCAGCATCTGGCCCCACTTGGTTGTTGGTCTGTGACGCTTGTAATCTTTCTTGTTCTGTCTTTGATATGCACAGAGTAGAAAAATTGTGGCGCTAGCCTAATTGGCATGGAGTTGCCTGGCACCAATTAAATTTTTATGGAGTAGACAAGATGCCTTGGTGCTCTGCGCACATTGGCACAACTTATTTGGTATGACGCTTATGGGCAGAAGGAAGTAAACTCTGAATACAACCTATTTTCTAGGGAGTAGAGTTCTTGTTTAGAGATGCAGCTTTGGTACTGATTGGCGTAGAGGCACAATCAAGTGGGTTTTCTGCCAAGTCCCGGACTGGAAAGAGTGAGGAATAGCCATAGGGCACTTTTTCTTGTCTTGAGTAGCAGCAGCAGCAACTGGCACAGCATTAGACTTTGGAGTCCAAATGGCGCGTGCCTTGTTTTGGGCAGCAGAGGTGGTGGCACGCTTGGCAGATGTGCGCTTGGCACCCCCACGCCAATCAGATGTTCATAAGCAGTTTTGTCGAATTCGACCTAAAGTCTCTTGTATCATGCCAACTGAAGCAGCATCGCATTGAGTTGTCACCTTCTCATCGGAGGAGAAAGTTGTCTCCAGCAGAGTCGTCATTTTGTTTTCAAAAATAAAGTTTAAAAACAAATTAAGAAAAAAAGAAAATTACAATTAATTTCTAGAGAATTACAACTATAGGAATCTGATAAGAAGACGATTACTTTATCCTTTGGACTATGCGATATTGAAGGAAAAAAGCGCTTGAACGTGCTGCAACCACTTCTCAGGCGATTATGATCATTAGTGATGATTGGGAAATGATTTTGAATTCTATTTATAGAGTTTTGAGATAACTGTTAAGTAGTTATCCTGATTCTCGTACAGACTGATTCTGTACTGGTTGGCGTGCAATCACCCAGTCGTGCGAATGGTTTGCTTAACTGTATATGATGCATGGCATTCTGTAAGAGATGTGCGCTTGGTCGTAGGTAGTGTTGCGTATGTGTTCTTCGAGATTAGTGGCATACATGCCACATCATATAACTGATTTTGGATAATGATTGATTGATTGGTGCTAGTGCAGAAAATGGCACGATCCTTTGATAGGCGCCAACTGTCGATTGGCTCTAAGTATAGAAAACACTGAGTGTGAAGAGCTTAATCACTTCATGCCATTAATGAATGGCACAGACAAACAAACAGCCGTCATTTTGACGAGTCTGACAAAATCTCCTCGAGCGCTGCGCGCTCGGGATTAGAAGAGATTTTCATCGACTGACGTGTTGTCAGTCATTATGACTGACAACTAGCTTCTCGAGGAAGATTGCCATGTGGCAGTCCGTACGATCTGCTGGTGGCGTGAATTGGCGTTGGACGCCATTAGGCACTGGGCGCCATCTGATGAATGAATTCCAGTGCCATTTGTGAATGGCGCTATGCACAGTCTTGATATATTTTAAGCTTCTACATTTATAAGGTATTCATGCTTTAAAGTTACACTTAAGCATATGCTTTGAGATGAAAGATCACGACACTCTTCGTTACTTTCTTAGTATAGAGATTGATCACACCTCTAGTGGTTATTTTCTTTCTCAAGTAAAGTATGCATCTGAAATACTCATTCGAGCAGATTTAACTGATACTATGACTACAAATATCCCTCTTGAATTGAATGTCAAACTTCATGCATCTGACGTCACCTTACTCTCTGATCCTATTATGTACCGGCAGGTTGTAGGCAACCTTAATTATCTTACTATCACTAGACCCGATATCAGTCATGCGGTTCAAATTGTAAGTCAATTCATGTCTTCACATTGCTCGGTTCATTATGTAGCTATTCTTCGAATCTTATGCTACTTAAAGAGAACTGTATACAAGGACTACATTTGTCTTCTACCTCCACGCTTACTCTTCATGCTTATTCTGATTCCGATTGGGTAGGAGATGTCACAGATCGTACCTCTACTAATGCCTTCTGTATATTTCTTGGCGATTCTCTCATTTTTTGGAAAAGTAAGAAGTAAATGACAGTTGTCCGCTCAAGTGCTGAAGCTGAATATGGAGCTCTTGCTCACACTACGTCTAAGACTATATGGTTACACTGGCTTCTTCATGACATGGGCGTTGAACATTCATCATCTATTCCTATTTTTGTGACAGTAAGAGTGCTATTCAAATAGCTCATAATGATGTCTTCCATGAGAGCACCAAACATATAGAAGTTGACTGTCATTTTGTCCGGAATCATTTTACAAAAGAAACGATACATCTTCCCTACATTACTTCAGAAGCTCAAATTGCAGATTTTTTTACAAAGACACACCTCTTGGCTCGGTTCAATTTTCTAGTATCCAAACTCAATAAGTTTTCTCAACCATCTTGAGTTTTAAGGGGGATGTTAAGGAAATATCCAGCCATCAATAGGGCTAGCAATGTATAGCTGTATTGCTTATTATACAATTTCCTTTTGTTAGTAATTTACCTTCTTTATATCATTATCGTTGTATACATTCTAGATTTGTTTTCTTTGTAAACTCTACAAATTGAGGCTTACCTCTACATGAATAAACACAGAAAATTATTCTATTCTCCATTGTTAACACAAGTCACACACTTGGTACAAAACTACTAAAACTAAAATAAATTTATATTAGCCGAACAACATAAACTCAAATTAACTGACATATGAAGATTTCTGAAGAATTGGTATATGCCAATGCAAAAGGAAGATGGCATTATTAACCTAATTATCACCAAAAGTTTTCATAATCAAAGTGTAATATGAAAGCAGTACAGTCATATTGCCACAATAAGGATTTACCTTGGGTCTGTTTGGATTGAGGGTTAAGAGATTTAAGTGAGGAAAAAATAAAATCATGCTAGGTTTGAAGGTGGAGATTTATGAGGGAGGGTTATATGAAGGTTTGTTTAACCCTCTTAATTTGTTTTTTTACCCACCAAATTTGAGGGTTAATGAGGGGGATTGAGAGGTTTTGTTTAAAAAATTTAAATATTCCTTGTTTGTCTTATAAAATATTACTTTCAATATGTTGCTAGTAGGTTCATAAGTTGTGAAGATATTTTGACAAGTTCTAATTAAAATTTCATTCAAATTTAATTTATGACATATGTATAAGGATATTTTGATAACTATTATATTCTTATTGATCAACTCTCACTCAAAAACTCTAATCCAAGTACGAGTTATTAAACACACCTCATTTAACTATCCTTCCAATCCAAACAAGATTATATATGTTTGACTCTACTCCCCCTCACTTAACCCTACTTATCTCGTTATTTTTTTTTTCCCTCGATCCAAGCGGACCCTGAATTCATGGAATATTGGCTAGCTTCTCGCATTACATCAAATTGTGCCAAGTGAAAGAAATTGAAACAGTAGATTTGCACAACCAGATCTAATTACTCAGCAAACTAAACAAGAATCAAAATATGACTACTTGTTGACATGACAATTAAACCAAGAACAACAAATTACCAAGGAAAACAATATGCCACAATAGCACAGTTCTAACTAACTCGAAAATCTTTATATTAGACAACATCTGCAAAATGAAAAAAATAAATAAAATAAAAACATCTGCAAAATGACGCCTGTCCACCAAAAAAACACACAATTACATAGACATAAAACTCAATCGAAGCCTAATTATTGTCATCAACCAATGTAGGTAGTACCGGCCAATCAGGATACCACTTTGTCGTCTAATCTTCTTAAACTAACCACGAGCGCTACTACAGACCGACCAAGTAGCCTCAGTTGCAACTGTGTGAGCTCTAGCTTGACGTATCTTTCACTTGCATCTTTGAGTTCTAGACAAGATTTAGGCAATAATTACAATGAAGTTTCTGTCACGAATGGGTCAATAAAAGAGACAAAAATAGAGCAAGTACATATATGCATATCAACAAGAGAGGAAAATGGCCATTGCCGTCTGCTGCTTCTTGCTTTGTTTTCTATCAAAGACAAATTACATGCAGAATTTAATTAGATGCAAATGGCTAACTGTTCTCTCATTCCAGCAATAGAGATGCAAATAACAAAGTTGTAACTTGTATTTTGTGGGCACATATATACCTGTTGGTCCACCACTTTGTACAAAAATAATTGCCGATATATTCAGCTGGCTAAAATTTGTACTAGCTATGTATATATTTGTGTTTGGAATTATTATTGAATTTATAACATTTGTACTAGCTATATAACATTTGTACTAGCTATAAACTTAGCATTATTGAATTTATATTGTGTTTGGAATCAGTAACTAACAGCAGCCAAATTACTTCTATCTAAAAGAGACATATGTAAGCCTGACCTTCACTAACTCCTTTTAATTTTTCTTTTCCGGCTATAGAACTAAATTTGTGTGTGTATGGTTTGAAAAAGTCCAATATTAGACTCCTTTTAATGTTTTTTTCCCGGCTCTAGGAACTAAATTTGTGTGTGTATGGTTTGAAAAAGTCCAAAATTAGAATATCTTGATGTATACATTAAGTGATGTATACTCAAGTATTGTAAAAAAGGTATTTTACTTAGAATCAACAACAGACGTGACAGAATACATAGATAGTTTCGTATAGAGCTCTCTATATTTCTAAACTCCATTTCTTTTGTACTTCTCTAAATATTTTCAAAAGTAAGAACAAAAAATGATAAATTTAGCTTCGAAAGTGTCCAAAGTTTGTAAGTATTTTATGATTACGTTTCCCTAACTTACATCTCATGAGTACGGTTATCTTTGTAATTTCTGAATTGAGGGAAAGATGGCGCATGATGCCCTGACTGAGTACTTAACATTGTAAAAAAATAGGTAGTCGCTCCGCACGTTTAGTATAGAAAGGCAGTCAGAGACACGATCCGACAATATATCGGCCGGTACTGTGAGCAGAAAGGTTTGATCAGACACTGTTTCGAAATTAGCTTCAGCCGGTCTACCAGTCATACAGACCGACAGACGTGGTCTGGTTTTGTTTCAAGAGAAGGGCTCCAATATGGAGAGAGAACCGGCCATATAGATCGGACAACGGTCGATCAAGGGTCACTGTCGACAAGTTATGCAGACTGCGCTGACAAATAATTCTAAAAATATGCAATTAGGAAAACCGTAGAAACTAAAAATAAAATTGAGAGTAAGGAATTCGAAGCACATTACATAGACAAAATTCACAAACAACACACCCAACAGACTGACCGACCAATATACTCCAGTAAATAGGTCAATGAACTTTAGATCTGCTAGCAATCACCGGAATAAAATTCGTATTATACACGAATGTTTTCGTATCTTTCAAAACATATAATACTTGGATACTTTTGAAAGATTCGAATTAGTATGCGAATTTTAAGCATGTGAATTTTTAATCGTGTTCCATATAATTATTAAAAAATTTGACACAAAAAATGTGAGAGGAACATGCTTAATTAACCAAAGTTGATACCTCAATAATTCCATTTGGGCGAATATCAATTTGATCGATTTTTTTAACATATTTTACTTGCACTGCGCCGATTTATTATATTCATACCTTTGCCGTTCAGAATTTTTTCCATTTGTTGAATTGCTAACTAGGCTTTAGATATATAGATTAGCCATGCAGGGGCGGACCCACCCAGGGTCAAGTGGGGTCATGACCCCACTGACTTTTTACAAAAAAAAAAAAAAAAAAATTATTCAGCGGTACAGAGTACAGACTCCCGCTCCCGCAGCCGTAAGAAGAAGAAGAAGAGGAAGAAGAGGCCAAAAGCAAGCAGTAAGAAGAAGTAAGAAGAAAAAAAAGTGAAGAAGAGTTTGAAGAAAAAAAAAGAAGAAGACGAAAAGAAGAAGCAACATCAGCATCACGTTAGAAAAGAAGAAGAGAAAGAAGAAGAAGAAGAAGAAGAAGAAGAAGAAAAGAAGAGAGGTACATCTCTCTCCCCTCTCTCTTCATCTCTCTCTTACTATTTTCTCTCTCAAATTAAAATTCCTAAACTAAGTATTTTTAAGTTTTAGCAAAAATTAGGGTAAGAACCACATTTTTAAAGGAATTTAGGACAAAAATCAGGGTAAAAATCAGTGATTTTAAGAAACCACATTTTTTAGGACAAAAATAAGGGTAAGTTTTAGCAAAAATTAGGACAAAAATCAGTGCTAAAAAATTAGGGCAAAATTCAATGCTCAAAATCAGTGCTCAAAATTAGGGCAAAAATCAGTGCTAAAAAATTAGGGCGAAAATCAGTGCTCAAAATGCTTAAATCCTACGTGTTGGAATTAGGTTAGTGCATTTAGAAATTAGGTTATTGATTTTAGATAGCTTCTCTTTTATTTACTCCAGGATCAGGATGCAAAGATTTTTTTCTAAGGTGTCAACGCCAAAGTCTGCAAATGAGAGTACGTCTTCTAGAAATCAAGAAGACGTTCATCACTCCACTCCTAATCCCGTTCTCCCTCTGGCCACTCGTATTATAGACTTGAATGAGCTCCCTGCCGATCCTGAATTAAGAAAGAATATCCATGAGTATGACATTAATGACAGGAAGAATGTCCGACGGTGGTATCTACAAAAAGGACCATGTCAACCCAGAAATCATCATTTTCGGGAACAATATTTTCTGGAATCAATCGCAGTTTCGTTGGTGCTTGGTTTGGAGAGTATGATTGGTTGGAGTACAGCATATCAAAAGATGCTTCCTATTGTTTGGTTTGTTATCTATTCAAGCCCAACTACGGACACCAAGGCGGTGGTGATGCATTTGTTGGAGAGGGATTTAGAAATTGAAAGAAGAAGAGCCGGTTCAGTATTCATTTTGGAGCCCATAATAGTACTCATAATCAATGTTAAGGGCTTGCAGTGATCTATTACTTCAACGACAACACATAGAATTTGCTTGTCTAATCAATCCCAACAAATTCAAGCAGATTATCGCATTCGGTTGACTGCCTCTATTGCTTGCATTAGGTTTCTTTTGAGTCAAGATTTGGCTTTTCGGGTATGATGAATCTGAGAATTCAGAAAATCAGGGTAACTTTCTTGAACTCCTAAGCTTTCTTGCCAACCAGAATGAAGAAATCAACAATGTTGTATTGAAGAATGCTCCCGAAAATCATAAATTGACATCGCCTAGAATCCAAAAAATATTGTTAGTGCCATTGCAAGTGAGACTACAAATGCAATCATTAGAGAGGTTGGTGATGGCTTGTTTGCTATTCTAGTTGACGAGGCACGAGATATCTGTGAAAGAACAAATGGCGGTTGCTTTACGTTTTGTGGATGACAGAGGATGCATAGTTGAGCGCTTTCTTGCTATTGTACATCTCAGCGATACTACTACCTTATCACTTAAGAAAGCTATTGAGGCCCTCTTTTCTTGTCATGGACTGAGTTTATCAAGTATTCGTGGACAAGGTTATGATGGAGCGAGCAATATGCGAGGTGAGTTCCATGGTCTTAAAGCTTTGTTTGATGGAGAATCCAGTGCCATTATATTCATTGTTTTGCTCATCAATTACAACTAACACTTGTAGTTGTTGCTAAAAATCATACAAAGATTGGTGCATTTGATATTGTAGCACTTTTGTCAAATGTTGTTGGAGCTTCCTGCAAACGGAGAGATCTTCTTCGAGAGAAACAATTTGAAAAGCTTATTCAAAGAATTGGGGATGGTGAAATATTGACGGGGAGAGGTTTGAATCAAGAAACAACATTGCAACGACCGGACGATACTCGTTGGGGTTCACATTTTGGCACAATAGTGAGTTTGATTAACTTATTTTCCTCAGTGATCGATGTGCTCTTGGTTATAGGAGAAGATGCACATGAGGTAGCTCACAGAATTAAGCAGATGATCTATGTGAGAGAATTCAGTCTTTTCAATTTGTCTTCTGCTTACATTAATGAAAATGATCTTGAAAATTACTAATGACTTGTCACAAGCATTACAAAGAAAAGACCAAGACATTGTTAATGCTATGAATATTGTGAAAATAATAAAGCAAACACTCCAAAGAATGAGAGATGGTGGATGGGAATCATTGTTGAATGAAGTATCATTATTTTGTACAAAATATGGAATCGGAACCCCAAACATGGAAGCCAAGTTTGAAGTTCATGGAAGATCACGTCGTAATGTTGAAGAATGCACAAATCTTCACTATTATCGTGTTGAATTATTCTACTCCGTTATAGATTTACAACTTCAAGAGTTGAATAATCGATTTACCGATGTGAATACAGAGTTGTTGTTGTGTATGTCATGTCTTGATCCAGCCGATTCTTTCTCAGCATTTGATATGGATAATTTATTACGATTTGCTGAGTTTTACCCCTCTGATTTTGATGAAGATGATATTTCATGTCTTGGCTATCAACTTTTAAACTATATTGAGGACATCCGTACCAGCGAGCAGTTTTCTGATGTTATAGGTATTAGTGGACTTGCTAGAAAAATGGTTCAAACCAAGAGTCATTGACAATATTCATTGGTATTTCTGCTTATGAAGTTGGCATTGATCTTACCCGTCGCAACAACAACTGTCGAGAGAGTATTTTCAGTTATGAAAATTATCAAGACTCAGCTACGCAATCGACTTGGAGATGAGTTTATGAATGACTATTTGATTGCTTATATTGAGAAAGACATGTTTGGGACTGTAAGCAATGAAGACATTATTCAACGATTTCAAAAGATGTGCAATCGCAGATGAGTTTTGTAATCTGAAATTAGTTGTTGTAATCTGAGATTACTTATCTTGTGTTTTGTAAGACATTATTCAATGAACACATGTATGTGTTTTGAAAATTATCTTGTATTTTTTAGAATGTGATTTTTTTTTTTTTACACTCTTTATGTTTAAGACCGACCCCCCTCTCTTGAATTTCTGCGTCCGCCCCTGAGCCAATGTACCCATTGCTTAATTAGTGACTTCTAATATATGAAACACTAAAATTTTCCTCTTTAGATCTTGAATCTCTACACTGTGACAAAACTTTTGTAGGTAGAGATCCAAGGTCATCCAACCCCATCACCTATTCTTTCCTTCCGCACAAATTGCCACTTCAGCCAAATAACCTCTATTGATCACCTTTAAGACCCAGTTATAGTGTATGATAGAAATAGAGAGAGATTATGTCCAACTCCCATATGAAAAAAAGCCTTATTGATCAAGATGTCATCCAGGGGCGGATCCAGAAAATATAACTGGGATGGACTACAAAATATTTGGGTGGGCTGGAAGTAGATTAATCAATATAAAAAATTCAAAAATATATATATAAGGAAGAAAAAAAATGTAAATTTTTTTTTTGGGTGGGCTCCAGCCCACCCCACCCCAAGCCTGGGTCCGCCCCTGATGTCATCAATTGCTGACACTCAAAAGGTCTACTCATCACCAAGTGTAAATATTGTAGACAGAAGCGATAGAGTTATGAATTATCTCACAATAAAAATATTTAAAAAGTAGCAATGGATCAATTTGATTTCGTCGCGTATCCGTCACTAATTTACTATAGTGATGATGCGCAATGTCCACCACGCGGCAAACAAAACACGTTAATGTTAGAATGACGTTGCAGCCTCGCAAGATAGTCGCCACTCTGACTACACAACGATCATCCGGTGAAGTCTAAATATCGATGCATGGGCGACGCCGTGGCGACACTACACGATACAACAACATCTACACGACCAATTGGCGACGCTAAAGTTTATCACAAAATTCTACTATAGATGTCCCCTTGATGGCCTGGACTACAAATCTACAACTATCCTAGCTTCTCATACTCAATTTCTAGTTTGGTACTACACTTGCGATTGATCTTTCCGTCGTCGTCTGTTCGTCGCTAGGTTGATTAAATTTAAAAATTAATCAAATCATAATATTTTAAAATAATATAATATTTCAAAACAAAATAATTGAGACCTAGGCGTCGTACAATTCATATCCAACCAAACCTTTAGTAGCACAAAACGGTTACTAGAAATCCATAAATATAAGAAAATATCGCCCAATTGGACATTTCAATGGCACAAAAACCTTGCTGAAAATTTAGAATTACAAGAAATATAATATAGTTGTACACCTGGTGGATAAATAAAAAAAAGCTAGTTTACATACATATGGAGTCCACAAAAACATACGAGAACAAGTTAAATTTTAAATCTGAGCAGAACAAATAAATTTGACGATTGAAAATAACTTAATTAGTAAAAAAAACAAAAAAAAAAAGACTAGTTCAGCAGACTAATCACTGCTCATTTTTGCGTTGTTGGATGCTTCTGTGCCCGCTACGATGTTAGGCAGTTCCGTGTTGCTGAGCTGCAAGCCGATTGGACGGTTACGTGTAGAATGTAACAATTCACGTTTGTAGTAATTAAGTTGTTAATATCCTGCCACCACGCACAATGTGGCAAGCACTCCCTTAATTAAAGATACCGATTATGTCGCAATGTTGCACGAATGGAACACAAAAGTATGATTACACCGTCCCTAACATTCATGTTACTAACTCTAGATATATAGCCTTAGAGATGATGGAGATTAATTAATGGGATATCAATAATCGTCTTCCACATATATACTGATCAGCTGGATTATGGATTAAGAGAGTTGTTACTATGACCATGGTCCAGTAAGAAACTCGATCGGCAACACTGCTCTACTGCTACTGCCCCTACTAGTGATTGATGACACTGCATGTGTTTTAGTCATCATTCAAAGTTCTGTTCTTTTTCCTATACGATAATTTCTGCCATAAAGGGGACCGTACGCGTGAATCGAGAACACGTGACAGCTTCCTTCTGGTCTGGACCCACAAAACTTGAGCCTCCCTACTAATATGGTGGTCCAAACCCGGACCAATGAGGGACCATCACGTGTTCTCGATTCACGCGTGCAGTTCTCCGTTCGGTCTGTGTAGCATAGTTCTTTTCTATAACCTAATTAATTTTTTGGGGGTCGTTTTTTTTAACATGAGGCCGTTTGTAAAAGTAATCCTTCTTTTACTTCTACTGTTCAATAAAGTTGTCCTTTTAGACAGGGGCGGAGAGACATTAGCTCTACACTGGTCTGTAGCCCAGTGCAACTCAAAAATAACAAGCAATTTTTTTTTTTGTAAGTGCTAGGTAGCCTGGTACAACTGAACCTGTAGTCTAGTACAAGTTTCCAATGAACCGTGTACACAATCTCATCTCTAGTATGGGGTTTCTTTCCATTGTACTTACTATTTGGAACAATTGTGTCAGTTTTTGTTTGATTTGCTCTGTTTTGTAGATGTGACCTAGGTAATAGCAGATAAACCATTGTTAGTTTATTTATGCAACAACTTTGCAATTGTTGCGGATTTTTTTTTGTTTGCATTTCCAGTATTCGAGGGACCAGAAACAATTAATTAAAATTCAACCATGTAAGTTTCTGGTTCAAAGGTCATGTGTTATGAATGTTTATTTGGTACTTTGAGTTCATCCCTATAGGAATAACATTTGTATATGGACATATTTAATTGTACAATTTCTATCTTCTGTATGAAATCAAGTGTTATTCTTTATAGTCATCCGCTTGAAGCCTATTGCAAATTGACTTGACAAATAGGTACTATCTTCTACAAGCTGATTTTATATATCTTTATCAAGGTTGCTTGGTTGTTCAAGGAAGCTGCTCAATTGTCACATGAGGATGCATATATTCATACCTTACTTGGTGCCTAACAATTTGGAGTGCAAAGTTCTTTTTCCTCAAGATTTTGGCTTTTCTTTTCAGATTCTTGCTTCATAGTTTTTTTTTTTTTGAAATGCATAGTATATCTTTAGAACAGATAGAAGCAATTATATTTGGTGGAAATTGTCAATAAGTAAATATTACCAAATTTTAGCCATAAATTTACAAAGAAAACTCCGTCGAGTCGTCGAATTTACAAAAAAAAAACTCTGCCGAATTTTTGGCATAAATTTTTAGAACCTTGTAGCAACTATTAGCTAGCCCACCCTACTCCAAAATTCTGGCTCTGCTCCTGCTTTTAGATATTGTTGTTCGACCTTACAAAAATCGGACCGGAGGTTGACCCGGCCAAGGCACTGGGTCAGATCAAATTGGTTCAACCAGTTGGTTCAACCGCTGAGTTAATCTAAGTGGTCCAAATTAATGTCTTATGGACATTATTTTTTACAAAAATATTAATTTTCATAAAAACACCGGATCAATACTAAATCGGATCAAAAAAACAACCGGTTCATCCGTGAACCGGTTGAACCGGCCGGTCCTGTCCGGATTTTAAAACAATGCTCACAACAGTAACGAATTGAAATAAGTTCTATGAAAACTTTCAAATGTGGCAAACCTATGTTCTTTTCCCAAACACGTATTTAGCTTGTTTCATGAAGGTTAACGCTTTTGATTTGAATTTTCGTGACAATTGCCTTCGTTGACAATTGTCAAATCCGTGGCTTTTTTTATTAATTGTTTGTCTCGCACCGAAGCGAAAATTTCATTTATACATAGGAATTAATATTTCACACACCAGTAGGAATTCTTAGATAATTCCACACCCGCATTGTTAACCCGCAAGTACGAGACATACATATATCCGGACTTGCATGATAATGATAGTGCACCTACGTACTGAGTGACCAATAATATCATTATTATTCCTATTACACGAGGTAGGTCGTGCGTCAATATCGACATGTGCATGTAGAAACGTGCATAAACCATGCACGTTGATTTTTATCGTATTATAATTATTGTTTAGGTAACTACAACTGTAAAAATATCTGTAAACAGCTAGCGAAGGACTGTGATCAGTTGGCCCGTCCGGAGAGTTGAGTTGCCGTAGTCGAACTAATTTTGGTTGTCTTAAACTTTATTGAAAAAATAATAAAAATATTAGAATTTTTTGGTAAAATTAAGATTGTATTGTGCTTTTAGCTTTAACTATACCAAAATATTTTCATTACAAAAATAACAACGAATAGTGTTGGATGGCTTTCTTCGTTACAAAATATCTCCCTTGCTCATACTACAACAATAACAACTCCTTGTTCATACAAAAATAATAATAATAAGTAATGCAATTCCCTTGTTCATCCAAAAAGCAAATTGAAATTAACACTTTAAACTCCGGTTACAAAGTCCTGGCAGTTGTGTTGGGAACGAAACGCGGAAACCGTTCCCCCAAACCAGAAAGTCCTGCGCGAGAGAACCGAGTAAAAGCACACAAACCAAAAACGTTAAACACAATCGCAAACACAAAGATTTTTGACGTGAAAAATCCTTACGAAAAAAAATCACGGGACGATCGGAGTCCAACCATGAATCACCTCCACTAATGGAATAGAGAGAATACACCCTCTACAAGCTCCTCCCGATCCAACACGGATCACCACAACTCACTTGAAAGAAGAAATTTTTTGATTGCGGACTCCGAAGAACAAGAGATGTCGAAAAATTATTCGAAGCAATCTCTCCTTCACAATAGTCCTTAATCCTCTCTCTCTCTCTCTCTCTCAAAGATTGTAAGCACTCTTGTTTTGAGATGAGTTTCCAACTAGCATTCATCACCCTTTTATAAGCCCTTGGTAATCCATACATGGAAGGCCAATATATATGGAAACTTCCAATATGTATCAATCATATATTTACTGGAAATCCAATCATAATTGGCTTGCCATAATTGGAAATCCAATAATATGGAAAGCTACTATATGAAGGGTCCAATCATAAATATATAATCAAAGTAAATATGAAAGTCCAATCATATATTTTCTTACCATATATGTTCCAAAATAGGATCCATGCACTCCCCGAGCTTCTCCGACACACGGATGACGCTCGTCGCTCTCCGGGGTATTCTCCACATAGGTTGAGAACCCCACTCACTCCAACAAATCTCCCCCTTCATAACTAGGTGGAGGAACTCGTCATCCCGACGATCCGCCTACAGTACTCAAACTTCCCCCTTGGTAGAACCTTCGTGAGCATGTCCGCTCCATTGTCATCTGTATGGACCTTCCCAAGCATCGTGTCCTTCTTCTCAACCACATCTCGTATCCAATGATACCGAGTCTCAATGTGCTTGGACCGACTATGAAATGTCTGGTTCTTCACAAGGTGAATAGCACTCTGATTGTCGTAAAGCAAAGTATACTGCTCTTGCTTCAGCCCCATTTCCTGCAATAGCTTCTTCATCCACAGCAGCTCCTTGCAAGCCTCCGTCGCCGCAATATATTCCACCTCCGTCGTCGACAAGGCAACACACTTCTGCAACCGCGACTGCCACGATACCGCTTGTGAAACCCATAACTTTTAATTTGATTTTTCTAATTTTTTAAATAAAATTTTTAGAATAATGTTAGAGTACTTATTTAAATTATTGTAATCATTAAACTGCTAAATTATAATTTATCTGCTAAATTAATTTCTTGTAAACATAATGTTAGCTAATGTTGATATTATGCAAAATTATTTTTAAAAATTAAATAACTTGGAATTTTGCATGTTGTCCAGACCCAGACCCTAACCAAATCGAAGCTTAGGAATATTTTTACAAATTGATGGTTAAATTATTTAAAAATATTAATTAATATATTTTTCTGAAAAGGGAAAATTATTTTTTGTTAGCCATATTTAATTTCTTTTAAATTCTTGGCCCAACTTATTTCCTCTATAACCCAAAGCCCATGTAGTATTTTCACCCATAAACCATTAGCCCATAAGCTATTTATACATGGATTTAGACTAAACCAAGTGTTGGCTCAAAGGTTTAAGCCTTTTTTTTCATGAAGTCAAAATAGGTTGGGACCATTAGTTAAGTTTATCCTTCTATGGAATGTTCTGTGCTTGGGAGAACCGATGGGTTCTTCGGTTTTGTTCGGTTTCTCCTCCGATCAAACGTTCGGGCTCATCACCTTCCGGCCGCCGGAATTAATGAAGGGGGAAGTCTCTTCACCTTCCTACTCTGGTAACCCCCAACCTAATTTCATATATAAAGCCCCTCCTTCTCCACATCCATTCCCATCTCCACCACCAATTTCTCTAGAGTTTGTGCCCTAATTCCCAAATTTAGGAGCCGATCCACCCCGTGGTCGATCCCGAGGCCGACCGCCTCCTTCCCGGCGAATCCCCGAGGCCGGCGCCCCCTTACAGCCCCGATCCCGGGCTTCCCGACGACTCGCGCGGCCCCGCGTCACCGCCGTCCGTGCCCGTCGCTGCCCCTTGCCGGCGAGCCCGACCCCGGCGACCTGCTGCCCCTGGCCGGCGTTCGCCCCGGTGACCCGCTGTTTCTCCGGCGTTTGCTCCGGTGTTAGCCCGTCCCGTTCCGAGACTCTGTTGTGGGTACATTCTGACCGTTACTTCTTCTGTCAATGATGAATTCTCTGGTCCCCGAATCCATCGGGATTTCGGTTTTTCGACAACGTAATTCCTACGTTGCAATTTCTGTCTTTTCGAAGTTTTCGGAAAGTCGGATTTCTGAGAACCTTTTCGAAAGGAACTCTGGAGAATGATTATTTTCTGAGTTTCCTATTCGTAGGCTAAATCTCGGAATTTCCGAAGGAAATGCGGAAAATTTCTATATTTGGATTTTTGGTGATTTTCTGTTGCGTTCATGTTCTGTTGATAGATATTAGCTGTTGATAGATATTAACTATGTTGGATGCTCTGGGATTTTTTGAGTGAAAGTTGGAAATTGGTTTTAACCTTTGTTCTGTTGGAAATTTCTTTGAGTTATATGTCAATACTGGAATATGAGTTTAGTATGCTGGTTTGATTTAAAATATTTTGAGGGATAAAAAAAAATATAAATTGAAATTTTGGGATTATTCTTGCAGGTATCGGACGCGTTCCCAGTTTTTGGGTTATCCCGAAAACAGAGGGAATGCTGCCGAAATTTTCGGAAATTTATTAAATGATTTTCGAAATGATTTTTCGAGTTAAATATTATTTTTATAATATTTTGGGCGACGACCTTAAACGGTCACTGGGCCCCAGTGAAATGCAAACGCACCGGTTCGACCGGACGTTGAGGCAGAGTAGCTGATATGACGACTGGACCAGAGTCTGAGACACCTATTATTTTAAATTTAAATTAGAAATTACTAGTTTTATTAATGTTAATTGTAGGTAATTTTCAAGACTAACCTATCTTTTCTTATTTCAATTTGCAATAAAATTTGTAAGGGCATAAGCCCAATTCCAGTAAATGTGGTTTTGTAATAAGTAGGAATTAGCATTTTATTTTATTTTCTGGGAATGTGTGATAGCGTAGGAACAATCAAAATATTGTTATGAATTATTAATTAATAATTCACAATTTCTCATTTTAAGAAAATAAATATATCAAAGTTTTTCAAATAAATAAATATCATGTTTTATACGTAATTTGATAATTACAAGTTTTCCCGAAAAACCAATGTAAATTGATTTCCTTAATTTCAACGCACTAGTAAACGTTGTGATGTTGTGTTAGCTAATTAACAACTAAAACTGATTAGGAAAAACAATTAGAGATTGTAACTAGATAACTCTGGTGATTGCTTCTGAAACAAGTTCCCGGAATGTAGGATTTCGAGGAAGAGCGTGACTGTTCAAAATCCCGAAGTACCGACTTTTCAAACCAAGGAGATAAGGCAAGTACATTTATGTAGATTTTACAATTATTTTCACAATTGTTTCATTGCAAGTTTAAACCACTGTTACACACGAACTCCTTCGGGAGCATTGATCGTACTGTTGGGGACTGGGGGAGTAGAGTAGTGGATATGACCAAATCCAAACTTAGGATAATGAATGTGTTAGCTTTCCCCTCTTCACACGGGGACAAGCCATACCGTATCGTTAGGATACTATTGTAACCCAAACCGGTCATATTCATTACCTATTCACATCACTGTACTGTACTATTTCAAAAACTGCTCATCTTTAAATTGTTTAAAAATGCATGATTTTAATTGTCATTTTAATTGTTAAAAGTTTGCATGAATTGTACTTTGCTCCCTCCTGACTGGAGATAACATTTTAGGTATTACTGAGGATCTGGAGATGATGATCAATAGCTATTACGATCCCGACCTGTACCCGGCGGTACTTCCACCTGAGGAGGATGATGTGGCATCGACATAGATGCTACTTAGTTGTGGAGAGTTTTTAGTTGCTGTTTTAATTTCAGTTGTGAACCTTGTATTTGGAACAAGTTTTAATATCGTTAAATAAATGTTGTGGCAACTTTGAAATTTAAATTTGTTGTTGATTGACCTGCAATATGGATTACAGCTTACTGCCGCCGTCTCATCAACGGTGCAGGCTGGGCATGATCCGATTCGACCCAAGTATTTGGGGACCGGGTCGTGACATGTTTTTAGTGGTGGCCCATGCAGGTCTCTGTTCAACAACTTAGGAAAACTTAGAAACAATTAGGAACACTAGAACATCATATTGCCACAACTTAGGACCGATATATCTTATTAAATATTTTTGCTTGATTATAGACGGATAGGATACCTTGCTTATGTTTATGTCCTAAACCTTTCCAGACCATGGCCATTAATGAGAATGACAATGTTGGAGATGAGTTGTCACC
Source organism: Iris pallida (assembly GCA_029216955.1). Classification (NCBI taxonomy): domain Eukaryota; kingdom Viridiplantae; phylum Streptophyta; class Magnoliopsida; order Asparagales; family Iridaceae; genus Iris; species Iris pallida. Next base: position 14,523 of record JANAVB010037884.1, on the reverse strand, counting down.
TCAACATACCACACCACCACCTTCCCTGTTCAGTCCAGATCCTACTCTGCGACTTTCTGATCGCCATCATAATGCTGGAGACGCTCAAGTTCATCAGACGATGGATCCTTCAGGCTCGAGGACTGGACTGCGGACGGAGATGCTTGTCCCACCTGCCCCGCCGCTTCCAGTGAACCCCTCCGAACTCATAAGTTTGCTGCGGGAAGTGCTAGCAACTCAGAGGGCTGAAGCTGAATCTCATCGCGAGCAGAACGCGATTATGAAGGAAGGAATGGAGAACTCCCACAATGTAGCTATGGCTGCACTTGGAAGGAGAGAAGTGAACCCAGAAGAGCCTAGACCAGCTAAGGTAAGTGCCATTCTAGAGGATAATTTTAGTAATTTTTGAGACCATTAATAGTGATTAGAGATCATATTATGGTAAGGTGGGGGATATTGAGAGCTTCAAGAAGCAGAACCCTCGACCTTTCAAGGGAACCGAGGGAATCGTCTATGCTGACGAATGGCTCGACAATATGGAGCGTCTCCTAAGCGTCGCTCGACTTCCAGAAGACCTTAAGGCAGAAGCTGTAGGACTCCAACTGCAGAATATAGCTAGCACCTGGTATCGGAATGAACCCCGACTCCAGGATAGGCAGGTCGATTGGGACACCTTCAAGAAGTTGTTCCAGAGGAAATTCTTCCCAACTTCTGAGATGCGGGAGATGGAGCGACAATTTCAGAACCTGAAGCAAGGCAATATGACTGTGGGAGAGTATGCGGCAGAATTCGGCCAGCTCAGCCGATTTGCCAAGAACATGGTGGCTGATCCTGCTGATCGTGCTGAACGATTCAAGTATGGACTTAGAGAGGAGATTCGCACTCATGTGATCTCTGGTGGAGCTAAGACTTATGAGAAGATTCTGGAGAGAGCCCAAGACATAGAGAAGAGCCAACCTGCCCGCTCGAAGAGAGATTATCCTGGAACTAGCAACTTCCAGGGTAATCAGAAGAAGCCCAACAACAACAACAGCAGCAACAATAACAACAACCGTCCTCAGCACCAGCAGGCGAGGAACAATGAAAGAGCACCCCAGAGGCAGATTCCTATCTGCGATTTTTGCAAGAGGCCGGGACATCTGGCAAACATCTGCAGGAAGAGACTAGGGCAATGTCTGATCTGTGGGTCTTCCACCCATCAAGTGAGGGACTGTCCCTTGTCAAACAACAAGGCTGGAGGAAATCAGCAGAAAGGACCTCTGCCCACTCAGCAGCAACAATTTGGGCAGCATCAACAGAAGACGGGGCGAGCTTTTGCCCTAACTGCAGAGGAACCAGAGCCGGAGCAGGAGCCTAATGCGGATGTCATATCAGGTTACATTTATGTACATTCTCATCCTGCATTAGCTTTATTCGACTCTGGTGCAACACACAGTTTCATAGCAACCAAATTTATCTCTGCACATCACATAGTTACGGGCTTTAGCAAGATAATATGTAGGGTTATGACTGGAGGTGGACCCCTACCTATAACAGAGACTTGTAATTGCCCCATTACAATTTCTGACCACAAGTTTGTAGCACCTTTGTTGGTGATGCCCTTGCCCAACTATGATATAGTCCTTGGAATGGACTGGTTGAGCAAGCAGCATGCGCTGATAGATTGCCACAGAGGATGTGTGATCTTCAGTCCACCTGGCGGACCAGAGTTTGAAGTCTCTAGAGCTCCGGAGGTTATGGAAAGTATTGTCTACTCTATTTCTGAAGAACCTGAACCACCTCACCCTATCATAGCGGAATTCATGGATGTTTTCCCTGATAGTCTGCCTGGGCTACCCCCAGATCGGGACATAGAATTCACTATTGATTTAGTCCCTGGCTCTCCACCGATCTCTAAGGGATGTTATAGAGTCAACCCGAAGGAGGCCAAAGAGATGAAGGAGCAGATCAACGAACTGAAGGCTCTTGGATTCATTCGAGACGGAGCTTCACCCTGGGGAGCACCTGTTTTGTTTGTGCCCAAGAAGGATGGAACGGTGAGGATGTGCATCGACTACCGGGCGCTGAACAATGTCACAATCAAGAACAAGTACCCTCTGCCCCGGATCGATGACTTATTTGATCAGTTGAGTGGAGCCAAGGTGTTTTCCAAAATTGATCTCAGGTCTGGCTATCATCAGATCAAGGTCAGGAAGGAAGACATTCCCAAAACGGCATTCAACACCAAGTATGGGCAGTTTGAATTCTTGGTCATGCCGTTTGGTCTGACGAATGCTCCTGCTGTGTTCATGAATCTTATGAATAAGGTTTTCCATGAATACTTAGACCAGTTTGTCGTCGTCTTCATTGATGACATACTAATCTATTCAAAGACGAAGGAGGAGCACGAAGAGCACCTCAGGAAAGTTCTGGAAACTTTGAGGAAGGAGAAGCTGTATGGTAAGCTTTCCAAGTGTGAATTCTTTCTAGACAAGGTGGATTTTCTTGGCCATGTTGTCACAGGAGAAGGAATTTCTGTGGACCCGAAGAAGATAGCTGCTGTGGAGAAGTGGCCTACCCCAAGCTCAGTTGCTGACATCAGAAGTTTCTTGGGCTTGGCGGGCTACTACCGGAAGTTTGTGAAGGACTTTGCTAGAATTGCTGAACCTATGACAAAGCTGACTCGGAAGAATGAGGAATTCATCTGGACGGAGGACTGCCAAGCAGCGTTCGAGGAGTTGAAGAAGAGGCTTACCACTGCACCAATCCTTGCGCTACCCGCAGGATCCGGTGGTTTCACAATCTACAGTGACGCCTCAGGCAAAGGACTGGGTTGCGTTCTTCAACAACATGGGAAAGTGATTGCTTATGCATCTAGGCAATTACGGACTCATGAGAAGAACTATCCCACTCATGATCTGGAGCTTGCTGCAGTCATCTTTGCGTTGAAGCTTTGGAAGCACTATCTGTATGGAGAGAGAGTGGAGATATACACAGACCACAAAAGTCTGAAGTATGTTTTCACTCAGAAAGAGTTGAACATGAGGCAAAGGCGATGGCTGGAGTTAATGAAGGATTTTGACATCGACTTGCAATACCACCCGGGTAAGGCTAATGTGGTCGCTGATGCACTTAGTCGATACCCAGTGGCGATGTTCTTAACCAAGGAGAGGCACCTGCTGGAGGACATCGAGAAGCTTGGACTGGAGATTGTACTGCCTGGACGGAAGGAACTGGATGCTGATTCGGTGATGATGAAGTTGCAAGTGAGCTCGTACCTGATGGACAAAGTCAAGGAGACGCAATTTCAAGACGAGGCACTTTGCAAGCAGAGAGATCAAGTGTTAGCAGGAACACTGGAGGGTTTCTCAATCGCCAGTGATGGAGCTTTGAAGAATGGTACAAGGCTTTGTGTACCGTCTGGCGAACTGAGGAACGAGTTGATGAAGGAAGCGCATCAGTCTCAATATTCCATACATCCTGGAGCCAATAAGATGTATCGGGATATGCGCACTATTGTCTGGTGGAGTGGAATGAAGAAAGATGTCACCAGGTATGTCGCTAGATGCTTGATCTGTCAACAAGTGAAGGCTAGTAGACAGAGGCCTGCAGGACTTCTACAACCACTGGACATTCCAGAATGGAAGTGGGAGCACATCACGATGGATTTCGTGTCAGGACTGCCTCGTTCCCAAGGAGGGAAGGATGCCATCTGGGTAATAGTGGACCGACTAACCAAGTCAGCTCACTTTATCCCTTTCAAAGTTGGTTTATCCACTGAGAAGTTGGCAGCATTGTACATGCGGCACATCTACCGGATTCATGGCGTACCGGTAAGCATTGTATCTGATCGAGACACTCGTTTTACCTCACATTTTTGGAAAAGTTTGCATGACAGCTTGGGGACTCAGTTGAAGTTCAGCACGGCTTATCATCCCCAGACAGATGGGCAATCTGAGAGGACGATTCAGACACTTGAAGATATGCTGCGATCTTGTGTCTTAGAATTTGGAGGATCGTGGGAAGACCATCTGCACTTGGTAGAGTTTTCTTATAATAACAGCTACCAAGCCAGTATTGGTATGACCCCGTTTGAAGCTCTTATGGACGTCGTTGCCGTACACCTTTGGCATGGGACGACGTTGGTGAAAGAGGACTGCTGGGTCCTGAAATGGTGACTGACGCAGCAGAAAAGGTGAAGTTTATCAGAGACAGGCTCAGGATTGCTCAAGACAGACAGAAGCACTGGGCAGACAGCAGACGACGACCACTGACATTTGAAGAAGGAGATAAGGTCTTTGTAAAGATTTCTCCTACCAGAGGTACTATCAGATTTGGCAGAGCCGGGAAGCTGAGTCCCAGGTACATTGGTCCGTTCGAAGTTCTGAGCCGGATTGGAGAAGTGGCGTATAGGTTAGCTCTACCAGCTAATCTAGAAGGCGTGCACAACGTCTTTCACGTTTCGCAGCTCAGGGAGTATGTACCTGATGAGAACCACGTTCTGGACCATTCAGAGTTGGAGATTGGACCGAGTCTCACCATACCAGAAAAGCCAGTGGCGATCTTGGATCGAGGCGAGAAGAAGACCAGAACCTCGGTGACTCCCATAGTTCGAGTGATGTGGAGGCATGATTCCCCAGGTGAATCTACCTGGGAGCGTGAAGATGAGATGCGGGAGAAGTACCCGTATTTGTTCGAGACTTGAGGTATTTTCTCAACCTAACTCTTTAAATTTCGAGGACGAAATTTCTTAAGGAGGGAAGGTTGTGAAACCCATAACTTTTAATTTGATTTTTCTAATTTTTTAAATAAAATTTTTAGAATAATGTTAGAGTACTTATTTAAATTATTGTAATCATTAAACTGCTAAATTATAATTTATCTGCTAAATTAATTTCTTGTAAACATAATGTTAGCTAATGTTGATATTATGCAAAATTATTTTTAAAAATTAAATAACTTGGAATTTTGCATGTTGTCCAGACCCAGACCCTAACCAAATCGAAGCTTAGGAATATTTTTACAAATTGATGGTTAAATTATTTAAAAATATTAATTAATATATTTTTCTGAAAAGGGAAAATTATTTTTTGTTAGCCGTATTTAATTTCTTTTAAATTCTTGGCCCAACTTATTTCCTCTATAACCCAAAGCCCATGTAGTATTTTCACCCATAAACCATTAGCCCATAAGCTATTTATACATGGATTTAGACTAAACCAAGTGTTGGCTCAAAGGTTTAAGCCTTTTTTTTCATGAAGTCAAAATAGGTTGGGACCATTAGTTAAGTTTATCCTTCTATGGAATGTTCTGTGCTTGGGAGAACCGATGGGTTCTTCGGTTTTGTTCGGTTTCTCCTCCGATCAAACGTTCGGGCTCATCACCTTCCGGCCGCCGGAATTAATGAAGGGGGAAGTCTCTTCACCTTCCTACTCTGGTAACCCCCAACCTAATTTCATATATAAAGCCCCTCCTTCTCCACATCCATTCCCATCTCCACCACCAATTTCTCTAGAGTTTGTGCCCTAATTCCCAAATTTAGGAGCCGATCCACCCCGTGGTCGATCCCGAGGCCGACCGCCTCCTTCCCGGCGAATCCCCGAGGCCGGCGCCCCCTTACAGCCCCGATCCCGGGCTTCCCGACGACTCGCGCGGCCCCGCGTCACCGCCGTCCGTGCCCGTCGCTGCCCCTTGCCGGCGAGCCCGACCCCGGCGACCTGCTGCCCCTGGCCGGCGTTCGCCCCGGTGACCCGCTGTTTCTCCGGCGTTTGCTCCGGTGTTAGCCCGTCCCGTTCCGAGACTCTGCTGTGGGTACATTCTGACCGTTACTTCTTCTGTCAATGATGAATTCTCTGGTCCCCGAATCCATCGGGATTTCGGTTTTTTCGACAACGTAATTCCTACGTTGCAATTTCTGTCTTTCCGAAGTTTTCGGAAAGTCGGATTTCTGAGAACCTTTTCGAAAGGAACTCTGGAGAATGATTATTTTCTGAGTTTCCTATTCGTAGGCTAAATCTCGGAATTTCCGAAGGAAATGCGGAAAATTTCTATATTTGGATTTTTGGTGATTTTCTGTTGCGTTCATGTTCTGTTGATAGATATTAGCTGTTGATAGATATTAACTATGTTGGATGCTCTGGGATTTTTTGAGTGAAAGTTGGAAATTGGTTTTAACCTTTGTTCTGTTGGAAATTTCTTTGAGTTATATGTCAATACTGGAATATGAGTTTAGTATGCTGGTTTGATTTAAAATATTTTGAGGGATAAAAAAAAATATAAATTGAAATTTTGGGATTATTCTTGCAGGTATCGGACGCGTTCCCAGTTTTTGGGTTATCCCGAAAACAGAGGGAATGCTGCCGAAATTTTCGGAAATTTATTAAATGATTTTCGAAATGATTTTTCGAGTTAAATATTATTTTTATAATATTTTGGGCGACGACCTTAAACGGTCACTGGGCCCCAGTGAAATGCAAACGCACCGGTTCGACCGGACGTTGAGGCAGAGTAGCTGATATGACGACTGGACCAGAGTCTGAGACACCTATTATTTTAAATTTAAATTAGAAATTACTAGTTTTATTAATGTTAATTGTAGGTAATTTTCAAGACTAACCTATCTTTTCTTATTTCAATTTGCAATAAAATTTGTAAGGGCATAAGCCCAATTCCAGTAAATGTGGTTTTGTAATAAGTAGGAATTAGCATTTTATTTTATTTTCTGGGAATGTGTGATAGCGTAGGAACAATCAAAATATTGTTATGAATTATTAATTAATAATTCACAATTTCTCATTTTAAGAAAATAAATATATCAAAGTTTTTCAAATAAATAAATATCATGTTTTATACGTAATTTGATAATTACAAGTTTTCCCGAAAAACCAATGTAAATTGATTTCCTTAATTTCAACGCACTAGTAAACGTTGTGATGTTGTGTTAGCTAATTAACAACTAAAACTGATTAGGAAAAACAATTAGAGATTGTAACTAGATAACTCTGGTGATTGCTTCTGAAACAAGTTCCCGGAATGTAGGATTTCGAGGAAGAGCGTGACTGTTCAAAATCCCGAAGTACCGACTTTTCAAACCAAGGAGATAAGGCAAGTACATTTATGTAGATTTTACAATTATTTTCACAATTGTTTCATTGCAAGTTTAAACCACTGTTACACACGAACTCCTTCGGGAGCATTGATCGTACTGTTGGGGACTGGGGGAGTAGAGTAGTGGATATGACCAAATCCAAACTTAGGATAATGAATGTGTTAGCTTTCCCCTCTTCACACGGGGACAAGCCATACCGTATCGTTAGGATACTATTGTAACCCAAACCGGTCATATTCATTACCTATTCACATCACTGTACTGTACTATTTCAAAAACTGCTCATCTTTAAATTGTTTAAAAATGCATGATTTTAATTGTCATTTTAATTGTTAAAAGTTTGCATGAATTGTACTTTGCTCCCTCCTGACTGGAGATAACATTTTAGGTATTACTGAGGATCTGGAGATGATGATCAATAGCTATTACGATCCCGACCTGTACCCGGCGGTACTTCCACCTGAGGAGGATGATGTGGCATCGACATAGATGCTACTTAGTTGTGGAGAGTTTTTAGTTGCTGTTTTAATTTCAGTTGTGAACCTTGTATTTGGAACAAGTTTTAATATCGTTAAATAAATGTTGTGGCAACTTTGAAATTTAAATTTGTTGTTGATTGACCTGCAATATGGATTACAGCTTACTGCCGCCGTCTCATCAACGGTGCAGGCTGGGCATGATCCGATTCGACCCAAGTATTTGGGGACCGGGTCGTGACACCGCTCCTCCGACAAACATCATCACATAGCCCGAAGTCGATCGTCTCGAGTCTACATCTCCAGCCATATCAGCGTCGGTATACCCAACCAGCTTCGGCTCGTCACCACCAAAAGAAAGTCTCCAATCGGCAGTGCCCTGAAGGTATTGTAGAATCCAATGTACCCTTCCAGGATTTGAAATATACCTGCTAACAGTGCCAACTGCATGAGCGATGTCTGACCTCGTACACACCATAGCATACATAAGGCTCCCCACAGCTGAAGCATATGGAACCCGCACCATATCTTCTTTTTCGTCCTCGGTAGATGGACACTGCTCCTCAATGAACTTAAAGTGGGCCGCAAGGGGGCAACTCACTTTTTTCGACCCGTCCATCCCGAAACGCTGAAGTACCCGATGAATGTACTTCTTTTGGGACAAATGTAGCAGCTTGGACTCTCTCTCTCGGCTGATCTCCATCCCAAGAATAGTCTTCACTGTGTCCAAATCCTTCATAGAGAAGGCCACGCCCAGTTGGCGCTTCAAATCTGCTATCCTAGTAGCATTCCGATCCACTAATAGCATATCATCTACATAGAGCAATAAACTAATGAAATCATCATCGACAAAATACCTCACAAATACACAGTGATCCGATGTCGTTCGTGCATAACCATGCTCTCCCATAAACGACTTGAACTTCCTGTACCACTGCCTCGGAGCCTGCTTCAGACCATATAAGCTCTTCCTCAACCGGCTGACCAAATGTGACTTGCCCTTCTCACAGAATCTCTCTAGCTGCTCCACGTATAACTCCTCCTCAAGATCATCGTGGAGGAATGCCGCCTTCACGTCCATCTTCTCGACCTCCAAGTCGAGACTGGCTGCCAATGCTAGCACCACCCGAATTGACGAATGCTTGACGACATGCGAAAAGATCTCATCATAATCTACGCCTTTCCGCTGACCGTAGCCTTTAACTACCAGCCTCGCTTTGTATCAAGGACGAGTAGCATCATCCGTCTGCTTCACTTTAAACACCCATCGATTCTTCAAAGCCTTCTTACCCTTTGGCAACCGTACCAGCTCATAATTGAAACTGGCGTGTAAGGAACTCATCTCCTCCTGCATAGCCTCTATCCACTCCTGCCTGTGTTCGTCTTTCATAGCCCCTGTAAAACTTTCGGGCTCTCCTCCGTCAGTCAGTAGCACATACTCACCCGGTGAGTATCTCGTAGATGGTCGACGATCTCTGTCGCTCCTTCTCAGGGGAGCCACTGGTGCTGGCTGTATACCAACAACCTCCTCCTCTTCAGGAACTGTCTCCCTGGCATGCTCATCCTCCTGAGGGACACCCTGACCACCATCAGCAGGCTGATGATCAAGGTTGGGAGCAACTCCATATACTGGCTCTCCCATAATTGGATCCTCTACGATGTCCTCTGGAAACTGGTCGAAGGGAAATTACTCTAACTCAGGCAATTCCTCAGCCTCAGAAGGCGTCTCGGAATCCTGAGTGTTGGTCATGGTCTGATCCTCGACGAATACCACGTCCATGCTTCTGTAGAGCTTTTTTTCCACCGGGTCGTAGAGTCTAGCCGAAATTATCCCGACCGTAGCCGAAAAAGATGCATCGCCTCGTCTTCGGCTCAAGTTTGGTCCTCTCGTCCTTCGGTACATGCACGAAAGCCTTACATCCAAACACTCGCAGGTGATTGTATGACGGCTCTTTACCGTACCATACTTTGTCAGGCACATCATCCTGCAAAGGAGCACTAGGAGATAAATTAATAACATAAGCAGCTATGAGAAGAGCCTCACCTCCATAACTGCCCGACAAGTTTGCTTCTGACAGCAAATACTACACCCTCTCCATCAGCGTCCTGTTCATGCCCTCCGCTATACCGTTGAGCTGAGGTATCTTGGGCGGAGTCTTCTGGTGTCGTATCCCTTTCTCTCTGTAATAAGCATCAAAGGGACCGATGTATTCGCCGCCGTTGTCGGACCGAACACACAATAACTTCTTGCCCGTCTCTCTTTCAACAGAGGCCTGAAACTCTTTGAAAGTAGGCAGCACCTGATCCTTGGTCTTTAAGGCATAAACCCAAACCTTCCTGGAACAGTCATCAATAAAAGTTACAAAGTAAGAAGCACCACCAATAGATTTTACCTTCATAGGACCGCAGACATCCAAGTAAATCAACTCGAGCAACGTCGGCTTTCTTGAACTTGGGTAACTTTGGAAAGACATCCTATTTTGCTTCCCAGCTAAGCAGTACGTGTAGTGCCCCGCTCCGCGAAGGCACTAGATAGACAGAAAGATCGGATTGCTAGCTCTGCAACAGAAGGCGATTAATCTGGATGAGTGGACAAAGACTCATTTTATGATTCGCTTGTGCCTAATAAGAATCTGAGCTTTTGAATGAATGTTGTTGCTAATAACAAGATGCTAGACTTTGAGTATGCTTAAAAGAGAACCCGCACATTGTCTGCTTAGAAGAGAACGGTTTTCTGCTTGAAAAGAAGATGGAATTGTTTATGACTTGCTCGATTGATGCATGATGGTTTCATTTGATATTGCATGTGCATTGGGGTATCCACTTAGTGACGAGCTGAACCCTAGAGAGTCACAGCGGCTAGCGACGAGCTGAACCCATGCGAGTCACAGCAGTTAACGACGGGCTGAAACCAAGAGAGTCACAGCGGCTAACGATAAGCTGAACCCATACGAGTCACAGCGGTTAGCGACGAGCTGAACCCGTGGGAGGCACAGCGGCTAAGATGGAAATAATATGTTGGTTTTCAAAAATGTTTTCAAAAGAATGTAAACTGACTCGATATGTATGGAATGAATCTAGGTAAAACTAGCAAGATCACATCACAAAAAATATTTTTTTACTAAATGAACAGTGATCGTTTCAGAAAAATATAGCTCCTTTGTTCACAATTCACCAGTATGCTGATATACTGACCCACCATCAGTCTGTATGCAGGTGCACTTTGCATCAAGAAGGATAGTCCGAAGCGATAGCCCGAACCTCATCCTCAGGAGCCAGAAATCAGAAGAGATGCCAAGAGATGACATCTGTTGCAAGAGGTGGTTTTGTATATAAAGGGATGTAATGTATAGGAACGGGATCATTGTATTTTGTAAAGTTCTGAGAGAATGTAAAATTGTATCAGAGAGAATCGAGAGCTTGTAATCTGTTCAAATGAAATCAATAAAGAGAATTGTTTCTTGTTACCATTGTGTTCAATGCTTGTATTCTGAAATATGTCCGCTGTTGCTTCAATTATCTGCGATACGTTCCGCTGCGTATTGTCAACCTTGTCTATCTTGTCTTGCTTCAGGTCTTGGCCTTGTACAAGCGCAACTTAGGCTTGTACGGCATCACGCCTTAGCAAGGACGAACGGTATCACAGAGTCTGAAGCGAGGACGAATGGACTCTGCGGGATCGGGGCGTGACAGAATGGTATCAGAGCAACACGATCCTCTGGCCAATTGATTCGATTGAATTCAAAGAATTCTCCCCATCGAAAAATTTTCTTGCCCGCTTGATATCATCAATGAGATAAACGTTCCATACAATAAGTCCGTAAATATTTTTATGATGCCGGCAAATGTTTTATCGATTTGATTGATTGAGATTGAAATGCTTGATTGAACAAGAGTTTTGATATGATCTGAATTGTGATTTCATGGATTGATGATGGCAAAGGATGAGGACTATCGCTGCTAAGGATATCGTAAATTTCTCCTTAAGTTTCAAGGACGAAACTTCTTTTCGGTGGGTAATTATGTAGTGCCCCGCTCCGCGAAGGCATTAGATAGACAGAAAGATCGGATTGCTGGCTCTGCAACAGAAGACGATTAATCTGGGTGAGTGGACAAAGACTCATTTTATGATTCGCTTGCGCCTAATAAGAATATGAGCTTTTGAATGAATGTTGTTGCTAATAACAAGATGCTAGACTTTGAGTATGCTTAAAAAAGAACCCGCACATTGTCTGCTAAGAAGAGAATGGTTTCCTGCTTGAAAAGAAGATGGAATTGTTTATGACTTGCTCGATTGATGCATGATGGTTTCATTTGATATTGCATGTGCATTGGGGTATCCACTTAGTGACGAGATGAACCCTAGAGAGTCACAGCGGCTAGCGACGAGCTGAACACATGCGAGTCACAGTGGTTAGCGACAAGCTGAAACCAAGAGAGTCACAGCGGCTAGCGATGAGCTGAACCCATGCGAGTCATAGCGGTTAGCGACGAGCTGAACCCGTGGGAGGCACAACGGCTAAGATGGAAATGATATGTTGATTTTCAAAGATGTTTTCAAAAGAATGTAAACTGACTCTATATGCATGGAATGAATATAGGTAAAACTAGCAAGATCACATCACAAGAAATATTTTTTCACTAAATGAACAGTGATCGTTTCAGAAAAATGTAGCTCCTTTGTTCACAATTCACCAGTATGCTGATATACTGATCCACCATCAGTCTGCATGCATGTGCACTATGCACCGAGAAGGATAGTCCGAAGCGATAACCCGAGCCTCATCCTCAGGAGCCAGAAATCAGAAGAGATGCCAAGAGATGACATCTGTTGCAAGAGTTGGTTTTGTATATAAAGGGATGTAATGTATGGGAACGGGATCATTGTATTTTGTAAAGTTATGAAAGAATGTAATATTGTATCAGATAGAATCGAGAGCTTGTAATCTGTTCAAATGAAATCAATAAAGAGAATTGTTTCTTGTTACCATTGTGTTCAATGCTTGTATTCTGAAATATGTCCGCTGCTACTTCAATTATCTGCGATACGTTCCGCTGCGTATTGTCAACCTTGTCTTACATCAGGTCTTGGCCTTGTGCAAGCGCAACTTAGGCTTGCACGACATCACACCTTAGCGAGGACGAACGGTCTCACAGAGTCCGAAGCGAGGACGAAAGGACTCTGCGGGATCGGGGCGTAACAGTACGTGCACTTCTCCAACTTTGTAGACTTGAGCACTGGAATTACCTTCCTGTTCACCAAGTAGCTCATCCCCTTCTCGCTGATATGGCCTAGCCGCCTGTGCCACAACTCGGTAGACGCATCAATGACGGCGTTCACCTCATATGATCCATGTGCGCTCTCCTCCATATAGTAGAGACCGGACTTCTTGCTTCCTCTGGTAATCACCATCGAACCTCTGGAAAGCTTCCACTGACTATTTCCAAAGAGACTGAAGAATCCCTCACCATCCAACCTTCCACCCGACACCAGGTTGAAACGGATATCAGGGACATGACGAACATCTTTGAGAACAAGAACTGCACCCGTCTTCGTCCTCAAATGTACATCTTCAACGGTAACCGCCTTTGACACATCTCCATTGCCCATCTTCAACACTCCACAGTCGCCTGTCGTGCAAGTGGCAAATAGTGCCCTGTTGTGAGATACATGCGCTGAAGCACCTGAGTCCACCAGCCAAGAATTGTTATCACATGCGAGGTTTGTGATAACCTCATCACCTACGACGATCGCATAGCCTCCATGTATCGAAGCCACCGTTGTAGTGTTCTTATCTTGCTTCCTCTTGTCGCTCTTCTTCTCTCTCTTTCGAGCGAAACAGTTCCGCTTGATGTGGCCCTTCTTGCCATAATGGTAACACTTAGAGTTCTCGTACCGACCCTTGGACTTTTTCCTGCTCTTGTCTCTGCCACCACCTGGACCCCTGCTTTTGCCCCTTCCGTGGCTCTCTGAAACCAATGCCTCTGAGTGGTGGAATGTGGATGAAGTGCCCTGAGAATGTCTCCACATCTCTTCATTCAGCACCCCGCTCTTGGTAAACTCCAGACTGACCATGCCTTCTGGAGCAGAAGCGATCATAGATACTCGTACGGTCTCCCACGAGTCTGGCAATGTACATAGCAACCAAAGTCCTTGAACCTCGTCCTCAAACTTGAATCCCATCGAGGATAGTTGGTCCACCACGCCCTGGAACTCACTCAAGTGATCCGTAATGGATGCACCAACTTTGTACCGCAGACCCATCATCATCCGGATCCCCGGTCTTTTTCGCGTACAAAGATTCTAGCTTCTCCCACAACGTCTTCGCATGCTCAATATTGGTAACGTGATTGTACACGTTCTCGTCAATGAACTGTCGCATGTACCCAGACACCTGTATATGCTCGAAGTTCCAGTCCTCATCGGATTTGTCACTGGGCTTTTCGGATGCAAATACTGGAAGATGCAGCTTCTTGACGAACAGCAAATCCTTCATCTTGCTCCGCCAATAATGGTAGTTGGTACCGTTCAGGTTCACCATGCGCACCGGCTTGCGTCCATCTCTGTTTCCTGGTTTGACTGTCAACTCCTGACACTTCTTTAAACCCAAAGCTCTGATACCACTCTGTTGGGAACGAAGCGCGGAAACCGTTCCCCCAAACCAGAAAGTCCTGCGAGAGAATCAAGCAAAAGTAAAATAACCAAAAACGCCAAACACAACCGCAAACACAACGATTTTTGACATGGAAGACCCTTGCGAAAAAACCACGGGACGATCGAAGTCCAACCCTGAAGAACCTCCACTAATGGAATAAAGAGAATACACCCTCTACAAGCTCCTCCCGATCCAACACAGATCACCACAACTCACTTGAAGAAGAAATTTTTTGATTGCGGACTCCGAAGAACAAGACATAACGAAAAATTATTCGAAGCAATCTATCCTTCACAATAGTCCTTAATCCTCTCTCTCTCTCTCT
>JANAVB010037883.1:0-23151 GCA_029216955.1 Iris pallida | reverse complement strand
TTCTTAGACTTGGTGGAGGAAGAAGGTGTTTCGAAGTTAGCCACTAAATCTGGATGGATATAATTTCTCCTTTATCGGTAGACAGAGGAACAAGACTATCAGTTCGTACAGGTGAAGATTAACAATCTCCAGAGTAGTTCTCGGGATGGGGACGACGCCGTCCTGCACAAGTTGAACTGGAAAACCTCCAAACTGTAGAGAGACAACGTTAGCCGTTATAGTTTTATCATCTTGTTGGAGAGTGATTGTACCGGAATTGACCATCTTCTGAATTTTACCCTTGAGCATATAGCATGCTCGAGTTGGATGTCCAATAATTCTATGGTAAACATAGTATTTAGGATGGTCAGTCTTACCAACTTTCTCTGGCCGTTTTGCTTCTGGCAGCTAAAGTTTATTGCTCTTGATCAGACAAGCAAAGATACTCATGCTATCATCTTCATCAAAAGAGTATTCTTTTTTTGGACGTGGTACCCTTTGTGGTGGTACTGTTAGGATAGATGTTGGCTGACTTACATTGATAGCTAGAGCTTCTTTGCCTTTGAGATTAATAGCCAAAGTCTTCTTGCTCTTGCGATTGTTCTGAAAGCCACTATTATTTGGTGTAGCATGTTCATCTTTGTCAAGATTAGGCATTTGAATACCTAATTGTTTGAACTTGTCAGCACTCTCTTCTGCTGCTTTGGCGTTCACTATGAAGGAAGGCCAGTCTTGGAACTGTGTTAATTCCGTCAACATTCTGATAATAGGCAACATGTTTGATTTGCAAGTGTCTATAGTCAAAGCCTCTGGAGTTCCGAGAGGCATTTGAGTGCTTCACGGCGGAATCGTTTAATAAAACGTTCAGTAGTTTCATTATGTCGTTGTTTGATTTAGATGAGAGCAGACATAGTCATGTTGTTGGTTCCTTCATTAAATTGTTCCAAGAACATTTGATTGAAGCCAAAGAAAGAGGATATACAACCATCTGGTAAACTATGATACCAGTCATATGCTGCACCAGCTAAATAGCTGCCAAATACTCTAGTAAGAAGAGCATCATTTGGTTGAAGTTGATCAGTCATTACTTCAAAGTGATTGAGGTATTGACTTGGAGATATGCTACCATCAAACAGCATAATAGTAGGGGGTGTATACTTGGGGGAAAATTGGACTTCTTTCCATTCTATAGGATAAGGCTGCTTAATCCTAAACTTTTGTAAGCCATTTTTCTGTTTGAAAGCTTCGAATTGAGTACGTAAAAGTTTTACGGCCTCATTGGTATTTTTTAATGATTGTGGAGTAGTGGATTGATTTGATATGTTAGGAGGAGGTACTGCATGATAAGTACCACCTCCAGCACCAGATTGACTTGGAGGAGCCTGTGCAGGAATGGAAGCGGTGTGAGGAGACTGTACCCCCAAATCAATATTGATGGGAGTTGATGTTGTTATAGATTCTTGAGTCGGAACCAGATTCACAACCGGTGGAACTGTATGTTGTGCCATAATCACATCATGCATGTCTGTCATCATCTCTGCCATGTTCTTCAACTAGCCTCCAAAGCAACAATTTTTTGCCCTTGATTGTTAGAACTGAAAGCATCTTGATCTTCTGTGGCGATATAAACAGTCACTTCTCTTGCTATTGAAGACGAGCTAGTAGAAAAGATGGTCTTTTCGGAACTTTTACTATCAGCATCAAAGTCATATAAGGGATCACCCCCAGAATAAGTGATAGCAGTGTCCTGTTGACTGAAAGAATCTTGGTTGGAAGGAAGATTCTTTTGACCGATTGTGTCTCGACTTATTGATCTAGTATATTGGTATACTCCTTTGCCGGATTCATAAATCCGATCTAAGTATTGTTGACTGAAATTTCGGGATGCATTACGTCTTGGACGTTTTCTACCCCCAGTGCTTCGAGATGCCATGTTGACAGAAGCATAGAGTAGTTCATCTTCGTCCATTAGGATAGGTTCAGGAGTCTGAACTCCCAAAACCAGAATACTGGAGAGCGGGGGCGGACATAAACAGCTACGTATATTAAAGCGCCACCCACCTCGCTATACGGTCACGGCTGTCTAGATACATGAGGGTTTAACTACAAGCCATCAGTCTCCTATGGTCATGAACAAACCTATTGTCTCAATCTCAAGCAAGTAATAACAGTCACAAGATGTAAGATCATCAAATATACAATAGTAAGGCATCCCAAACATTACATATTCAGCTGATCATGAAGCTAGTCATTACAAAATGTGAAGACTAGCAAGAGTTTAGTCATACATGATCAACCCTAGGATCTGTCAATCATGTTACAGCCCGTAGGCAAACAGTATGTAAACTGCAATCGAGCTAACACGTGCTCGTCAGTTAAACGTCTCAAAAGAATAATTTTACAATAGAGTGGGAGAGCCAAAAATAAACCCACTCGTTGCCAGGATTCCGTCTAGTGGTTACCATCTAGCTGGAAGGTCGGTAGATCCTCTGGAGCTGCTCCGGTATCTGGCTATACAAAACCAGCTGGGTCAGATCCCAGAAAGAGCAAGTGCCACAAATGAAGCTTCACTTAGGAACTAAAACCAACAATTGTCGAAAAGGATATTTCACACCACATAGGTAGATGTCTTTTATTTATTTTTCCTTTTCTTCTCCACCGTGCCATGTCATCAGTACTTTCCAGTTTTCATATCTCATATGTTATTTTCATGTCTTGTTAATTCTATTGTATTTTTGCAGTACCGTCGGTTTGTGTACTTGTTCCGTTCCTGACTGAAAACCATCATTTTTTAGGTTAGCTGTGACTTCACTTAGCTTGGGAGATATGGGTGTACATGCAGACAGAAACCTAGAAATAGATAGTAGTTGTATCAATTTCATAAATTGTAAAATCTGGCATTTTTCTTTAATTATAAATGTTGTAAATGTTGTAACAAATTTAGAAATGTGAATGAGAAGCAAATGTTATATTTTGAGCAATTATTTCTTGCGGGCTTGACAGCGTTCTACCGTCGACTCTGCAGCGTAGGCTGGCTTAGACACGTCTCGTATCCGGAAAAGCGGGTGCGGGTCGTGACATTCTCTTGGTGCTCTTCTTGCACAGAAAAGTGATAAGGGTCATGAACAGGCAATTTTTTATCTTAGCCGAATGATGGTTGGGGCTGAACACAGGTATACTCCTGTGGAAAAAATATTTAGCCTTGGTCTTTGCCATTCAAAAGACAAGACATTATGTATCAGGACAGACTATTCATGTCATATCCAGAATAAATCATATTCGGGTATTGATGAAAAAGCCGAGTATTCTAACTCTCGGTTAGCTACCTAGGCAATGTTGCTTACTCCCTATGATATGGTCTATATACCTCAAAAATCAGTGAAGAGTCAAGCATTAGCTGACTTCTTAGCAGCTCACCCTATACCTGAGACTTCCAAGCTATATGAAGACATTCCAGATGAAGTTATAGATTGCAACATGACTTTGAGAGATGACATTTGGCAATTATACTTTGATGGAACATCACGAGTTAGGCCTAAAGGCAATATTATTTATGGAGTAGGCATTGTCTTAGTCTCTCCTGATAAAATGGTCATATACCGTGCTTATTCTCTTAATGAACCATGTTCCAATAATGTGGCAGAATATAATGCTCTGCTAATTGGTCTTCAAGTAGCGAAACAATTGGACATTGAGTTCCTGGAAGCTTACGCAGACTCTCAACTGATTGTCAATCAGGTCAGAATGACATATGAAGTCAGAAATCCTGACCTCATTCCCTATCGTCAAGTGGTAATCGAATTAGCTCTTTCATTCAAATGGTTCTTCATTGAATTCGGACCACGTTCTCAAAATTTGGAAGCTTGCGCTCTTGCTAGTTTAGCTGCAGACTTAGCAGTTACAATTAGAAGACAAAATACCTTTACTTTGTTGGATAGAGATTTATTCTGTGTCAAGAATAATTTGCACATCGAACATAGTTATGCTACAGAATCAAATTCTCAGCAAAGGGATTGGAGAAGTCCATTTATTGATTATGCGGTCTATAGAATTTTACCTGAAGATCCAAAAGAAGCTGCATCAATCAAAAGACGATCATTCCGATTTTACTACGATTCGTCATTACATGTGTTGTATTGTCGTTCTTATGACGGACTTCTATTACGTTGTCTTTCGAAAAGTGTCTTTCGAAAAGTAAAGTCAAGTAAACACTCCGTGAAGCTCATGATGGAGTTTGTGGTACGCATCAACCAGGTCCGACATTACAGGACCGTATTTGAAGAATGGGTTATTATTGGCCTTCTATGATAGCAGACGCTGTGGATTATGCCAGACGATGTAAATCATGTCAGATTCATGCTGACTTTATTCACTAACCCTCTGAATTCTTACATCCTACAGCAGCTTCTTGGCCTTTCGAAGCTTGGGGTATGGATATTATTGGTCCGATTAATCTCCCTTCTGTCAAAGGATATCGGTTTATCCTTGCTATAATCGATTATTTTTTCAAATGGGCAGAAGTAGTTCCTCTTGTTGAAGTAAAAATGTCTAATGCGGTTAGTTTCATCATACATCATGTCATTTATCATTTTGGGATTCCCCAAAGGATAATCCATGATAATGGGCCTCAATTTGTTAGTCAGTCATTTTATCAATTTTGTGACAAGAATCAGATCCAAAATATAGCTTCTACAGCCTACAATCCAGCTGCTAACGGTCTAGCGGAAGCTTTCAACAAAACGATTATTAAACTTCTCAAAAAGTTTGTCTCTTCTAAAAACGTGATTGGAATGAGAAACTTGAAGAATGTTTATGGGCTTATCGAACAACGGTCCGAACTCCAACTGGTTTTACACCATTTTTATTGATTTACAGATGTGAACCTGTTCTTCCACTAGAGATCCAGATACTATCTCTTAGAATAGCCATTGCTAATGAGCTAACTACAGAGAATAATGACCGCTTAAGACTCCAAGAACTTGAAGGTTTGGATGAGAAGCGTCTTCAAGCACAACAGCACATTGAGCTGTATCAAGCCCGCATATCTCGACCTTTCAATCGCAAAGTTAAAGAAAGGGTATTTAAACTAGGAGAGCTAGTTCTAGTTGTCCGAAGACCTATGGTTATGACTCATAAGAGTAAAGGCAAGTTCCAAGCTAAAAGGGAGGGTTCTTATGTAGTCGAAATCGTATTGTCCAATGGTGCTTATAGGTTATCTAAACCTAATGGAGATTTACTCATGCTGCCAATTAACGATAAATTCTTGAAGAAATACTACGTTTGAATTTCTTCTTTATTCCCCAGCTACCAAGGTTTGGTTAAGCTGATTATTTATTCTCCTAAAAGAGAATTTTGATTTTCTGTCTTACCATCTGATTTCGGAAAGAAAAAGATTTATTATTTGTCCTCATTATCTCTGAATAAATGTTGAATCTACTTCTTTTCCTTATTCATCTATCATGTCCACATTACCTCTGAATAGATATTAATCTATTTTCTTTGAGTTATTACGATCTATTATGTTCATATTACCTCTGATAGTATTGTACGCTCTAAAAAGAAAACAAGATTTTTTATCTATCATGTCCACATTACCTCTGGATAGATATAATCTACTTTATTGAGTTTTGAAAGCTTATCATGTTCATATTATTACCTCTGATAATTGTTTTCTATCTTACAACCATTTGTTTCATTCATTGCATGATTTGAAATATTACAGCAAAAGAAAGAAAAAGACAGAATATAAAATTCTTTATTGATGATATGAAAGGAAGAATACAAAATTTTTTATTTTCTAAGATGGAGCAGATACATCTTCAAGCATTTTTTGCAGCTCTGCCAAACGCCTTTTACGAGAACTCAATACAGTTGTAGTAGCTATGGTGCGACGAGCCTCTGTAATACAAAGATGCGAGAGCTCGGCAAAAGCAGCTATCATCTTATCCTTGGCATCATCAAGGTTTTTATGGTAGCTTCAGCACCAAAGACCTTCTCTTCCGGTATTGAGCTCTGTGCCAGATGTTTGTCTCGAGTTGCAATCATTTGCTCTCTCTGCCTTCAATCGAGCCATTTCTGCCTCAACTTCACGAATTCTATCATCTTGTTGATAGATTCTCATGTTTGAAGTTTCATAGGCTTCTCTATGTGTCTCCAGCAGGGGTTTATTTTTATTCAAAAAAGCTCGCTCCTTGGCAACTTTGCTACTGTAGTCTTGGAGAGATTCCTTAAAAATAGTCTCACAAGTGATGTATTCAGTTGATAAAGCATCATACTAGGTTTGGATGAGACTTTCAAGGGTTTTACTTGACAGCCTTAGATATTCCTTAATAGGCTGTTCAAGTCCTTCCACTACCTTCTCTAAAGTTGCTGCTCTCTCAGCATCATTAAACATAGCAACATTCCCAATGGTGGGAGCAATCGCAGCCTTCAAGCTTTCATAATTCAGGCCCTTCTTCAGGACCATCTTGATCAAGGCCGCCAAGGTTTTATAAAAAGCTTTAGTATGAATCTCAACTAAAAGATTCATTTCTGCATTGGAGCTCTGTGTGGCAGCAAGATCCGCTAAATCTTTCTTCTGAAGACTGGGAGCAGATGTCATTGTTGTCTTGGTAACAAGTTGAGCTGAAGCTGTAGTTGTTGTTGTTGTTCCTATAGTTAATTGATCTCCAGGAGTTTCAAAGACAATATCTTGATCAGCACTTTTGTGAATCATTTCTCCAGTCGTTTCTGGAGCTGAAACTACTTGAGTTTCGGTGACGGTGATTGTTGCGGTGGGAATGGTGATTGTGGTAACCGATTCAGGTTCAGACACTGTCTTCTCAAGAACTTGTGCCGGATCAGTAGTAATAATTTAATGTGCTATTACTATGTCTCCGACTTCGGTTGATGGGTTGACAATGTCTTCATCACCTTTGCTGACTGCAGTCCTTTCAAGCTCTGACAGTACTTCAGTTGCAGCTGGTTCTTCGTATGCAACTGGTTCTTCGGCTGCAGCTGGTTCTTCTGCAGTCGGTTCTTCTTCTCTTTCTTTAGCAAGAGAAGGCAATTCTTGGTGGGCCTCCACTACAGGTTCTTGTTGTACCTCCGTAGATAAAGAACCTTCCTTAGAAATAGAATCCTCTTTTGAAGAGGAACTCTCTTCTTCAGACTTCATTTCCTCTTCATGGATAGTTTCTTGAGAAGGAGGAGGAGCAACAGATTTTGCTGCAATGATGACACCTACAAAGATTAAGCAAAATAGTTAATATACAAAATTATAATACATATTTTTGTATAAATTTTGTGTAATTTATCTTTACCTGGAGTAGGTGCAGGACGCGCTAAGAGTACGTCATAATCCATATCCCAGTCATCCTCCTCTAATTCAAGGGCTGGTTCATCTGAGGGGATGGGTTCTGGATCAACAGCATGAGTCGAGGCGGTGTCTTCAACAGCTTTCGCCTTTTGTGGCAAAGTCAGATGTAGTGAAGTGCTAAGGCATCCGGAAGACAAGACTCCTACCACTTCTATTGATGCTGCTGGTTGGGATGCTGAAGATCCTTCTCCAGGTTGAGCTGAAGAAGATGTAATATTTTGAGGCTCCTCGACAGGAGTTTCGCTTTCTGGAGTAGCGGCTCTCTGTCTGGAAGGCCCTTTAATAGTGACTTTCTTCTTCTTCTCCTGAAGAGTAACAACTGCACCTGATTTCCGCTTCCGGGTTTTGGTGATGATAATTGGTCCTACAGCTATTTTCCCAACTCCCGTAGGGATCACTTCCAGATACTCATCTGGAACAGCAACATCATCGGGTATGTCCGAAGGTACCCTAACTGGTTCTTCGATATTTCCTTCCTTGGTCCATCGAAGACTCCCCTTCATATTATAATCATTCGCGAAGGAATGAATGGAGGCATAAAAACGAGCATACGAAGTGAAGCATTCGTAGCTCAGTGGTACTTGTAGCGGTTGACACGCGGAATCTAGCACCAGTACATGCAGCGCTAAAGTACCTCCATGCCCTTGCACCATCAACTAATTTTCTATAATGGTTGAAACTGGTGGAGGGATTACTAACGTGAAGTTGGTCATACCCAAACTGACGAATGAACCGACTGGGTAGATACGGTTCGAACACACAGTTGTCTTCAGTCCTATACATCAGATGTGAGGGTCTGATGCACATTAGCCATTTAAAAACTGGTACAGGTAATAAAGTTCTCCCTTCACCTATATCTTCAAATTGTACGCCGAAACAGTCAGCTGGGACTGGTGGTCTTGTGCAAAAAAAGTTCCACCCGTGGAAGAAGTTTAATGTTGCTCTGGTGTCCGCCACTGAAGTTGCAGTCCACGTGGCTTTATTAAACTTTCGGAGGAATACCTCCGTATCATTTCCAGGGCCTGGTGGCAATAAACTGCAGTTGTGATGCAATAGCCAGCCCATCAAATAAGTGTAGGACATCTCCACCCTAGGGAAATATTTTTGGTGAGGAGCATTGTTGATCAGTTCATCACCAAATGCTCGTAAACCTGCATTTATCCGACATACCATTGCCAATAGCAGGTTGATTATGGCCTTGAACACCAAACGTACTGTCGGCCATAGTACGTTTTGGTGAATCCTGTCGGTTGTGCCAATCCCTGGTACGACCCATCATCGCAGCCACAGGAAAAGGAAGCCCGCTAGCAAGGCTTCTTTTGAGAGCTTTCGACTGCCATGTCTCAGAAATCTCAATGCTTCAGTCCCAGCAGGGAATTTTCCAGCCTTGATGGTCAAATATTTATCCGGAGACTTATAGGTGACCATCCAAGTATTTATTGAATCAGAAGGGATTATTGAACAAGGGTTGATAGGTTGAGCCTTGTTATCTTTGTCATCCTTAGATATCCTATTCTTATGGTAGAATAGATATGTTATCAATTAATTGATGTATGCCAAATGCGATCCACTTTCATATATAGTGGTGCAAGTCAGGTAATGGCACATCAACTCTTGGTATACCTCAACTAACTGAGGATTTTTCTTCCTGATCTCTGCTAGTTTCCGGTTGGTGGGAACGTACTCTTCATATGGAGCTTCATCCATTGGCAGCTTGGAGATGAATTGCATCTCATGCAGTGTAAAACCCATTTCACCTATCGGAGTTGTAAAAGTCCCTGTTGAACTAATATATAACTCCATCAAAGCCAAGAACAAGTTATTGTTCATTGGTATGCCCTGACTCATGGAGGCTACTACTTCATATAGTCCAATGGCTCGCAGTTCTGTTTTGAAGTTCTTCATGATCCAATCACTAAGTTAAATCCAATTCTTGTTATGAGGGGTCATCCACCCTGGCAGCCTAGGGTTGACCTGGGGATATAGTACTGAGACGTTCATAAGTTTGTCTATGAACATTGGTATCTGTACTGGTTGGATCAAAGCTGAATCCTCGCTTGGTGTGAATCCAGGCAGTAAACCGGAGAAATGAATGATACCACCACTGGGAGTACTGGTATGGTAGCCCATTTGGTTGGACCTATCCCTCTTGAAAATAATTCTGCCTGGTCTACCGTGACTGCTGGGAGTCAGGTTCCATAGCATCTGTCGTGGATGGGTGGCATGAACAAACGAAGATAGAGGATAATCCCTTGCCATGTCTGGGAGATACATCGGTCTATCTTCAAACTTAAACACCCAAGCCTCCTTCTTAGGGTTCGTCTGTGATTGAAAATAAATGGCATCCCCAAACATGAAAGCAGGCTTCAAAAATTGCTGGCCATCTAGCAACACCAAAAATTCTCCATTCATCAAGGACTGTAGCATTCTGTCTCCCTGAGCAGCTATCAGTTGTTGTCTCTCTTCAGGGTATTGTTTGTCAGTCTGTGGAAACTCAACATGAGACAAGTTCTCCAAATAGTTGGAACCTAAAATACCAGTTGGGGAACTAAAGACTTCAGAAAGAGGATGAATCTGCAAGTCCACTGCAAAAAGAAGATCAAGAAAAAAAATCAAGTTAGTAAAATTCAGAATTGATCTCTATACATCTCTACGCAAATGCTTTTACGCAAGTAAATGTTTATGCGTAAAGATTTTGAAAATTTTCATTCTTTGTTTTAAAAAGATTGAAGAATATCCTATGTTGGTTCATCTCTACGCAAAAGCTATTTTAAGCAAGTGAAGAATTGTGCGTGAAGGATTTTGAATTTTTTTTATTCTTTTGAAAATATTCTAAGTTAAATGCAGTGTATGACTAAAAGTTTTTTACGCGTACTTATCTCTGTTCAAAAAAGACTAAAAGTTATACACATGAAAAAAAATAATCTTTTGACTTCTTTTACGCTGATACGTATGAACGTGAATGATTTGCGTATTTTTTAACATTACGCTGGCACGTACAGACGTTGGCGTATTTAATGCTTAATATTTTATGCTGGCACGTATAGACGTAGGCGTGTTTTGTTGTTTCTATTTTACGCTGACACGTATAGACGTGGGCGTATTTTGTTGTTTCTATTTTACGCTGACACATATAGACGTGGGCATATTTGGTGGTTTTTATTCTACGCTGACACGTATAAACGTGGGCGTAAATTTAGGGTTGTTCCATTCTTCTTCTCCGACAAACCCACGGCCGAACTAGATAGGATTTTACCTATCATAGCCGGAGCTACGACGGGATTAGTCTTCGGGGTCGCCACCGATGATGGAACGGTGGTCGCCGCACGTTCAGCCGTCGACGAAGCAGCAACAGCGGGTTTCTTGCCCATAGCGCCGGCGGTGGTCTTGCTCTTTGGTGCCATTGGTTTAGGCTGGGATTTCGAAGACAAGAGCAAAAGAGATTGAGAGATTTCGAGAGATAAGTAAAGTTCTCTCTCTACTAGCAAAGCTCTATTTATAGGAAATTTTGAAATCGGTTCAAATTCCTGAAATTTACGTTTCTGAGATGACTGTTGGGTATCCCAAAATTTACGCTTCTGAGCTGACTGTTGGGTATCCTAAAATTTACGCTTCTGAGATGACTGTTGGGTGTCCCAAACTCTATACGGATGACTGTTGGATATCCCGAATTTTACGCTTCTATTCAAAGTATTTTAAATTTTGAAACAAACTTTGAAAACTTTAAAGGGGGTCTTGTAGAAGCATAAATAAATTACATAGACCATGTCAAAGAAGTTGAGAGCATTACACGAAGCCTATTTAAAGACTCTACGCAAGTCAAACTGAGTCAGATTCAAACTCTACGCAGAGATCAAACAAAGTCTAACTCTACGCGAGCTCCTTTACGCAAGAGTCATCCTCAAACTCTACGCGAGAGCGACAGGCTGTCCAGACCGCATTTAATGCGCGTGATACTGTTCTGACAGAATGATTTTCTGACATAACATTGCACAGAAGCCAAGAAGATTTTTTTGCACCAAATCCAACGCTTGTCGTTTAATGTGCAGATGAGCTACTTTACGCTCAAAAGACTGCGTCCTTTACGCATGAAAGTTATGTGAGTCTTTACGCTCAAGGCTATCTCAGCTACTTTTGTGTGCGTAGAGTTTATTTGAGCTATCTATAAGCTCAAGGTAACTTCTTAGCCGCTTTATGCAGGAAGCTTGTTTTGAGTTATTTTACGCTCAATCTTTTTTGGCTATGTGAGAACATGGTCGGCATATGTGGCTCTCATGCCACACTTATCGAGGAACGTGTGTACGTGCTCTCCCTATATTGTTGAAGTTGTGGGACACGTGTCGCCATGCGTAGAGACCACAACTCTATATGGGACACGTATCATCACGCATAGAAGTCAATTTTTAATCGTGGGTGGCAGTTACTTGCGTAGGGACCCAATTATGCTGCTTTTTACGCACGGAGGGTCTAGTCTATAAATAGACTTATTTTTTAAACAGAGGGTAGACATCATACAGATCAGAGCCCAGATACTTTGAGAGCAAAGTGATTTTCCAGAGCATTTCTCTTCAACTTTTCTTCAAGAACAGAGTCAAGCAAAGCAGGAAAGCATTCGACCTTGCCATCAATGTCCAGTGTGTCGATACCTTTCTGGTGACTTAGTTCTTCCAGTTGTTCATCTTCTAGCAGTTTTTCTTCATCGTCATCGTGTGGTCCAAGGAACAAAGTGATCGCTCTCAGATCAGACTTCCATAGCAATACTTTCCAGAAAATATTTGTATTTTTGTACTTTTTCTTGTTTTCTTTCAAAAGCTTTTTAAGGGCATTTTGTTAAGTGAAACAGTACCCCCATAATGGGTGCAGGTCGTGACACTATCAGTCTTGGCTTCAGAGAAACCAAGAATAGGCCCAGACTGTTCAAGAGGAATAATACCAAGGTCCTGAGCGGCATCTGGCCTGATATCCTCCTCAACCTCAACCGGAACAGAAGCGAATTCAGCAACAGCCCCCTCAGCAGGCTGCTCAACTTCTCCTACTATAGCCGATACCGGCTCAATAACAGCTCTCCCGCACCAGCAAAATTGAAAGAGCCGGGAACAACTTCTATCTCCTCTCCAATGGTGGGGACTATCTTTACAAGGGGTTCTCTCCCCGTACCTGCGAGGGAACATACAGTCGTGGTCAGCCTCACGAGTAGCACGCAAAATTGAAGTCTAAAAATCTTATCCGAAAAGAGGCGCAGAGGCAACATACCCGCAGGAGGGTGAGCCGATTGGACTTGGTTCTCGTCTAGCTCTTTCATCGCAATTCCTATTGCAGACATATCCCCCACAGATATGTCATAAAAGAAACTGATCTTCTGATCGTCGTCAGGGTCTGAGCCTTCACCCTGATCACCCCGTCGCTCAACTCTTACAACCGAAGAAGACCCACCCTCATCCATCGGCTGAGGACGGGCAGGGGACACCATTGTCACGTCTACCTCCTCAGAAGAAGAGGCACCAGCCTCAGCCGCAACTTCAGGGTCCTGTGCAAAGGACAAACGCAAAGGTGAGAGAGCTTTTAAAGGCTTGACCAGAACAGCTATGGAGTTCAGGTAGGGATCTACCTCCCAAATGACAACGGCCTGCAACGCCGTCTACCGAGAAGACCTTCTGGGAGGAGGCGAGCCGGCACCCATGTCCGCAACCTTCTTCCTCCCCCGAGAAACAACCACCTTCTTCCTTTTTGGCCGTGGCACCAGCCCGGCGGGAGCGTTCCTCTTATGAGAAACGATAGGAAGAGGTTCTTCAGTGTCTTCTCTCCGAGGCACTGCAATGGTAGGCTCTTCAATAACTCTCTATTGCTGTGCTCCGGCTAGTTCAAATATGGACGCGGCGACTTCCTTTCTGCTGCTCCCCATTGCACGTGCTCGTCCTATATCAGCAAGGGTAGAGGCAAGCTTGGTCCCCGATACAAAACAATGCTCACGGTCATACCCAAAAAGAAAGATATTAACCTGGATATAGAACTTAGCAGCAGCAAAGAGCATGTGGGTGTCGGGTTTATCTTCGGGTAAGGTAAAAACCACCCGTGTACATCCAGCATTATAGTAGCCCCATGCACGTGCCCCGTCGATTAGACTCCCTATCGACTGGAGATGAGGACTGGGATTACCTAAAAGGAACTGGCTGTAACCAAACTGTCGTACGAAACGGCTTAGCAAATAAGGTTCCAGGAAAACGTGGTTCCTGTTCATGAATACCAGATGAGAAGACCTAATGGATTGGAGCCAACGAAATGATCCAATAGGAAGGCTAGTAGTGAGTGCTCCCTCATCAATTAGGGTGTCCCCCACCTGCTCCATCAGATAGTGGAAGGATAACTCAGTCCTAGCAAAGTCCTTTCTGCCTTTGGGTGTTATCGCGTGCACAACAAAATGCCGCAAACCCCGTTGGATGGCACAAACCATTACTGGAAGAAGAGCCAGTGGGCGTCCAAAGGCCAGCTTTACAATCGAAAGTATTATCCCTCGGCTGATCCTCTCAACAGACCCTGAACTGCCAGGGACTACGCAGTCACGAAGCCATATCATCAGGAAAGCAGCTAGCACCACATTTTTGACATCTTGAATTCAATTTGTCTAAAGAAATGATAAATCAGGAATTTCCTTCAGGATCATCTTTATCTTCGGTATCCGTAGTTTCGGGATCTGTCATCAGCCGATCTATCTCAGAGAATGTCGAGGGTTTAAGAGACGAGAAGGAGACTGGGCCATTTCCCCTTCTCTGGTAAAAACATAGTTGGTCCAAGCCCTCGTGTACGGGATGGACCCCTCGGTCTTACCCTTCTTAGTAATCTGGTGGCAAATAAAGAAGTGACAAAGTAACTCTTTGTACACATTCATCATATCAGAACTCTCCTTCTCCAAATCCAAGATCTTTGCATCACTGGGGACGTATTCTGCATACGGCTCCATCCTCCAAGGAAGTTTGGACACTGCCTGTATCTCGTGCAGAGCCAAACCCATCTCTCCGTCTGGAGTGAAGAAGGTGTACGTATGATGGTTGTACAGCTCTGCCAAGGAGACGAACATCGGCCAGTTAACCTAGATACCATACTGGGTGGCCCTGACGGCATAAAGGAGACCGACAGCTTTTAGGGTGGCCCCATAAGTCGAGAGCACCCATCCAGTAAGGTCACTCCAGAACGGAACGGAATGTCTCCAGCCTTCCATCCGCATCTTCCCTCCCGGATATGATCCTTCTTCGTCAACATCAAGTTGGAAAGAGTCTCAGCAGCATAGGGATGCAGATCAGTCAGGACGTCGTTCAGTATAACACTCGGTTGTAGCCCCTTCATGGAATAGGAAGTGGAACCCTTGACACACTTGAATGTGTCTTTTTTTTGGTCACCGGTGTTGAACTGAATCCTGCCAGAAACAACCCCAGGCAGTTCAGGAGTCAGGTCCCATTACATTTGCCTCTGGACAGCCAGATCAGCAAACGCCGACAGAGGGTACTAGCGCTTCATCGATGGCAGCCCTATTCTTTGGTCATTCAACGAAACTACCAAAGGTTCTTCCAGACATATCGTCGTGTCATCCTCAAATCCCACGCTATCACCGAATAGGAAGAACGGCTTCTTCCAACAGCATGATCCTCTGAGCTTCTCATCGTTTATCATCTGCTTCAAAAAGGTTTTGTCCTGTTCAATTATGGCAATCGCCCGTTCTGTAGGTTGGTCTTGACTGATCTTCGTCTAAACATCACTGATTATGCCGGTTATAAGACTTGTACCAAGAATATGACAAGCAGAATCGAAAAGAATACCGCCAAGCTTCGGGGACAAACATGTTTACTGCAAGGACAGAAAGAAAGACTCAGAAATCTGCAAGAAAAGCTTTCTGAAGGCTTTTATGCGCCCAAAGGGGCTATGCGCCCAATGGGCTATGCGACCAAAGGGGTATGCACCCAAAGCAAATGGGTGCATAACGCACAAACAGTACGTGGGCGTATAACATGTCATAGCACATAGGCGCATAACATAGCAACATGTGGGCGCATAGCTCACCACAGTATTGGTGCATGACTTCTATGAGCGCATAATGATGCCCACAGAAGTATGTTGCCTTAGGCGCACGCGCCCAGGCAGAAAAAAAGTCCGAGCGTCGCAAGTTAACAGTCGAAACTTTATTTTTTGAAGCATGCCCTCACCCAGAATTGGGTCCTAGACTGCCGAAGACGCTGCCGCAGGAGGAGAGCCACTCGGTGCGGCCCCCTTGCCCTTCGCAGATCTCTTTACGATCTTGGGAGACATAGTTCTCAAAAAAAGAAGATGAGGAGTTCTCTAAAAAATTCTAAATGAAGGGAATAAATGAGCTCTCTCTCTCTCTCTCTCTCTCTCTCTCTCTCTCTCTCTCTCCTTCAGGGCCTATTTATAGGCACATGCCGCTTCCTATGCGCCCACTAAGCTTTATGCGTCTATACGCCCATTGTGCAGTATGCGCCCACGTGAAGAACCAGCTCCTTGCATACTATACGACTGCTACTTGCTGACGAGGACAACGTACGAAGGATGGACCTCTTCAAATTCTACCCCGATGAATCTGTCAGTTCAGATTTCAAGGAAGGCCTCAACAGTCGTATCTCCCTGACAGGATGGCCAAATACTATGCACCCAAGGAGAGAAGCCGTGCTATCCGTCCATTGC
This sequence comes from Iris pallida, assembly GCA_029216955.1. NCBI lineage: Eukaryota > Viridiplantae > Streptophyta > Magnoliopsida > Asparagales > Iridaceae > Iris > Iris pallida. The sequence continues at coordinate 7,124 of JANAVB010037883.1, read as the reverse complement.
ATCACGAGAAGATAGTCCATGCTTCTTTCAAAGTATTTCAAACTTGTTCAAGTATCGAAAACTTTGAAAGGGGTCTTATAGAAGTATAAAAATTTTAGCAAATTAAGCCTTATGTGCCCAAAGCCAAAGGAGGATATATGCGCCCAAGTGAAGCTCATATGCGCCCATCATCCTGTGAAGCTATATGCGCCCATCATCCTGTGAAGCTATATACGTCCATCATCCTGTGAAGCTCTATGTGCCCATCATCCTGTGAAGCTCTATGCGTCCATCATCCTGTGAAGAAGGGCACATAGCCTGAAATAGGACTATGCGCCCAAGCCTGACTCAGTCAAAGCTATGAACAAAATGTACACCGAAGTGCACGGCCACGTAAGTCTCTACGAGCAGTCGTGCACCGAAGCATGCGGCCACGTCAATATTACGACCAACCCACGATCTCACAGCTTGTATGCGCCTTCACCCTATGCGCCCAAGGCAGGTGTAACGCCCCAGTCGCAAAATATATAGGACCAAGCACGTGAACATGCCAGCTGCACATATATAAAGAATACTCAAATATATGGAATCCTCATATATACACATAAGCTGTAAATAAAATAATCACAGACCAGAAATATATAATCTAATCTCATCACAGCTCAACACAGAAGATAATAGAATCCAAATAATAAATAAGTATATCAAAAGATAGTCGGGTGAACATACTCACTCCAAACAGCTATGAAAAATAGTCTCACAAAATCGGAGTCCAACCTCCGCAAAATAGAAAGAAATGAGATATAAAAATAATGTCCACTAAGATGGACGTAGCAAGATACAAAAAAATAGCTCCAGTGCCGCTCCGTACTTCTGTAGAAAATCGTCTAAACCTGGAGAGATAACCAGGTTCTCAGATGGACGTAGCAAGATGCAAAAAAATACCATGCCATATAAACTGTGATAATAGAGAAAAGGGATACATGCAATAGGGTGCCTACCAGTTCTACAGTGACAATGCAGTTAAGAACAGACCTTCAATGCATGGGTATCTGGCTCAGTAGCAGTAACTCAGGTATGGCCCCATCAGGATACCAGGGACCTCAAAGTATAACATTCCTCGAATGTCAGAGGCCAGCAGTATCAGTAATAAAAAGTACATAAGGGACCCATACGTTAAAGAAATTGTTCTTCCCATCCAATGCCTAGTAGGGTCACATCCATGACTCATGAACCTCTAGTAACTGCCAAGTCTTCTAGCATGTAATTCTATTGGCAGTTACTCCTATCCGTCGCACGCTCCATATGTATCGGTGGCCAGCCGACTACGCAAATACGTGTCCTACATGTGACTCACATCACATGGTAAAGTAAGTGTCAAGGCCGTATGAGATATACCAATACCTCAACATCAATGGGTGGTCACTAGACTAAGTTCATGTAAGAGAAATAAATAAAGCGAGAAAAATGACTGATAGAGTCGCTTGCACCCAAGCGTGACTTGGACGCACAGTTTTATAATATCAAGAAAAAGAACTACTAAAATAATAACTAAAAATAAGAATATAATAATCACAGAGTAAAGTGGCAAGGTATCTTGCCTGATGGTGCAAAATGGCAAGTCCCAAAAATCACAATGTCAGCCAAAAAACGTCACAATCTCCAAACAACTCCGGATGCTGAAACAAACATCAAAAACGTACTTGGTGTAAAAGATATATCTAGAAAATGCCTATCCAAAAGTCTAATTCTGGAACAGGAGCAAAATCATAATTTTGGGTCAAAACGATGTCCGCCGTTGGACTCGCTTTGCACCAAAACACGTGCCAAAGTCTATGGTCTCTAAAGTCATCAAGCTATATGTCTACAGATTTAGTTTGAGGAGAGGAACTCAACGGTATGTCCAGTTTTGGATTCCGATGAGCCGCGTACAAAATCGCCCGTTTGAGTGGGTCGCGGGCCCGCCAAAAAGGGGTTCCGATTCGACCTTCTTATAATCAAACCAAACTTGGCACATAGGACCAGAATTTCAATTCGGACAAGTTGGCGCAAGTTTCATTTCGAAACGACGACTGTACACGGAGTTAGGGCAAAGTTTACAAATTGGCGATACGGGGGTATCTTGAAGGATATGGACTGATTTCGTTGCGCACACACGACGAAACTGAGTTTCGTCAGTTCCCACACGTCGGCAACATCCATACGCGCCTTTCAATGCATATAGCGGGCGACCACGTCGCCCGGTTTGTCGGGGCGTACGCCGTATCGGACAGAATTCTAATTTTTAATGTTTTTAAAACAGTTTTTTCCCAAGTTCATCGATCTGTAACTTCCTGTCCATTACATAAAAATTGAATCTAACAGCTGGGTTTTCATCTTGTATATGTTAACTAGGATTGTCTAAGTTATTTCCTATAAATCCTCAATATCTGGACTGAAATTGCCCTTCCAAAGTCAGGGGTTTCTCGGATTCTGTTTTCGAGAAATTTTTCTCTACTTTCCCGAATCTTTTTTGGGATTTTCTAATCATTAGAAATTTTTCTAATTACTAGGGTTTCAAGATGGTTATGTTGTCTATGAACAGAAGTCGATAGATCAACTTTTCGTCGAACACAAGCAAAGATATGGGTTTCGAAAGTTGGGTACCTGGTTCTTCGTAAAACAGGGTATTCTCTGTTTCACGGTCAGCCACGGGCAGTTGTCCGGCGATCTGGTCGTCGACGACGGCGAGCAGGTGGCCGACGTCGAGCGCGGGGGTATGGGGGAAGTCCTGGAGTTGAAGTTTCGGGTTGAGGATGCAGTTGATCGATGGTTTTTCCAAAAAATCTATTTTTTTGAATAGCTATATAGGATGTTTAAATTCCTATTTTAATTCGGTTTTTGATTGGGATGGGGTTTTGAATCCAAGTTTATCTGGAAGAGAATCTCGTGGGGGTTATCTAGGGATTTATCTGAAATTTATTCGGGTGAGATTTGATGTAGATCAAATCTTTGCAAAAAAATTTCCAACGAGTAGCAGCTGCTTCTGTATTCTGGAAGGAGGGGGGTCCCTATACGGGTTCGGATGAGCACTGTAGCCCACGGGCTACAGTAGCTCAAGTCATATTTTTATTTATTTTTTCTACTTTTTCTCTTCAAACGTTTACACCAGCACCTAAATGCAAATGGCTCAGCCATGGCCGCCCCTTGCTGGGGTGTGGCCGACCCCACTCTCTTTTCTTTTCTTTTTTTTAAACATTTACACACACATATATATATATATATATATATATATATATATATATATATATATATATATATATATATATATATATATATATATATATATATAAAGCTAGCAAAATTATCTCAAAAATTTACGATAAATTCCTAAAAATCCTAGATTTAATTATTCCTTATTTAATAGAGATACGAACATACACACATATAATAATATATATACACACATACATTAATTATACTAATAAACTAATAGTAACTAAATCCATAATTAATGAAATGCATAACGAAGTTAATTAAATTATAAAAAATCAATTATAAATTATGGGGGTTTACATCCTACCCAACTTAAAGAAAATTTCATCCTCGAAATTAAACTAAGGTCGGGGGATCGAATGCAATGTAAGAAAATTGTTAGTAATTTAAAAGCCTAACTGCAAGACATACCTTCGTCTTCGAACAATTGCGGGTAGCAGTTTCGGATGTCGTCTTCGCTCTCCCAAATAGACTCCCCTGGCGAGTGATGCTTCCATGCCATGCGAACCAATGGAATAGATTGATTCCGCAACACCTTCACTCGGCGATCGAGATACCTACTGGTTGCTCTTCGTGCGACGAACTCCGTCCAACTGTGATCTCGGAGTGATCAAGCACATAATTGCTATCCGCCATGTACCTTCTCAACTGAGATACATGGAATACGTCATGCACTCCCTCTAGCGATGGTGGCAAGGCCAATCTGTAGGCAACCTCTCCAACACGTTCTAAGACATCGAAAGGTCCGATGTACCTTGGACTCAACTTGCCACGTCCTCTGAATCGAATCGTGCTTCTAGTGGGAGATATCTTCAAGAACACATGGTTGCCCTCTTTGAACTCCAAGAGTCGACGACGATTATTTGCCTACTGCTTTTGACGATCCTGTGCTGCTTGCAGGTAGTCCTAAATTTTTTTCATTGTCTCCACTGTGCTCAAGACCAACTCGGGACCCAATAGCTGTCGCTCTCCTATGTTGCTCCAACAAACAGGAGACCGACACTTCCTAACATACAATGCCTCAAATGGAGTCATCTGGATGCTCGCTTGATAGCTATTGTTGTAGGAAAACTCAACAAGATGAAGATGGTCCTCCCATGAACCGTCAAAATCAAGCATGCATGCTCTCAACATATCCTCTAGCGTCTGAATAGTACGCTCCGACTGGCCGTCTGTCTGCGGATGGTATGTCGTACTAAACTTCAATCGTGTGCCCAAACTCTCTTCCATGCTTCTCCAAAAATGTAAGGTAAATCTCGAGTCACGGTTCGACACAATACTAACAGGCACACCGTGTAATCTCACAATCTGCTCCATATACATCTCCGCCAATACCTCTGTCGACTGGCCCACTCTAAAAGGTAGGAAATGGGCTGACTTGGTAAGTCTATCCACAATCACCCATACAGCGTTACGTCCCCTAGGACTCCGAAGAAAACCCGTGACAAAATCCATAGTAATGTGTTCCTACTTCCACTCGGGAATAGGTAGCGGCTGCAATAATCTGACTATCCTCTGGTGCTCTGCCTTCACTTGTTGGCATACCAAGCACTTGGCAACGAAATAGGCTATCTCTCGCTTCATTTCGTGCCACCAATAATACTGTTGTAAGTCACGATACATCTTCGTTCCTTCGGGATGAATAGAGTAAGTCGAACTGTGAGCCTCTGCCATCATCTCCTGCCATAACTCTCTATTGGAAACATAAATACGATCACCACATCGCAATATCCCATCGGGGGGGATCCTCAATCCCGTCTGCTCTTCTGCTTCAGTCCTTTCTCTGAGCCATTGAAATCTAGCGTCATTGGGCAATACTGCCTTGATGCGCTCTACCAATGATGATTGTACTTGGAGGTTGGCTAATACGCCATCCGCTCCAGGCAATACTACCTCAATACCAAGCTGCTCCAAGTCTCTAATCAACTCCTTCTGCGTAGTCAAAAAGTATGCCATAGGCTCACGGCTTAATGCGTCTGCCATGACATTAGCCTTACCCGATGATAATGTAGCTCAATCTCGTAATCCTTCATCAACTCCAACCAACGTCACTGTCGTATATTCAATTCTTTTTGTGTGAACACATACTTAAGGCTCTTATAATCAATGTAGATATCAACCTTCTCGCCGTACAAGTAGTGTCTCCATAGCTTCAAAGCAAAGATAACCGCTGCGAGCTCTAGATCGTGGGTCGGATAATTCTTCTCGTGCACCCTCAACTGTCGTAATGTATATGCTACTACCCGACCGTGCTGCATCAATACGCATCCTAATCCTTTCCCAGATGCGTCGCTGTAGATCACAAATCCTCCTGGGCCCGATGGCAGTGTCAAGATCGGTGCTGTGGTCAATCGCTTCTTCAACTCATCAAATGCGGCTTGACACTCATCTGTCCATACAAACTCCTGATCCTTGCAAGTTAATCGAGTCATAGGCCCTGCTATTCGAGAGACATCTTCTACAAACAGCCGATAATAACCTGCAAGTCTGAGGAAACTTCTCACCTCAGAGGCTGATGTGGGAGCGGGCCATGATTCGACTGCTGCGATCTTCTCAGGGTCCACTGATTTACCATCACCCGTAATAATATGACCAAGAAATGATACCTCTTTGAGAAAGAAATCACACTTGCTAAGCTTCACAAAAAGTTGCTCATTCCTCAACGTTTCTAAAACTATCCGTAGATGCTGCTCATGCTCCTCTTGACTCTTGGAGTAAATCAAGATATCATCTATAAAGACTACTACAAATTTGTCCAATTACTGGTGAAAGATCTTGTTCATTAAATTTATGAAGACTGCGGGAGCATTGGTCAAACCGAAAGGCATGACCAGGAACTCGTAGTGTCCATACCTGGATCAAAAAGACGTCTTTGCAATGTCTTCCTTCCGAACCTTCAATTGGTGATAGCCTGATCGTAAGTCAATCTTGGAGAATACTTTTGCTCCGCTCAATTGATCAAATAGATCGTCTATATACGGCAAGGGATACTTGTTCTTTACCGTCACTGTATTTAATGCTCTGTAATCGATGTACATGTGTATTGTCCCGTCTTTCTTAGGCACAAAAAGAACGGGTGCTCTCCATGGTGACGCACTGGCACGAATAAAGCCCTTCTCCAATAAGTCATCAATTTGTGTCTTCATCTCTACCAACTCCTTGGGTGTCGGACGATATACTCGAGATGAAATAGGCTCGGCTCCGGGGATAAGCTCAATAGAAAACTCAATGTCTCGGTCAGGTGGCAGTCCTGGCAATTCCTCGGGGAATACATCCTCGAACTCGGTGATGATAGGATGCTGAGGGGTGTCATGCATCATCATATGAGTCCCCGATGCGGGTGCATCACAACTCTCTCCGTCTTCTTTGGTGAACTCAAACTCCGCCGCATTGGGTGGTCTAAAGACAATACTGCCTCTATGGCAGTCTATGAGAGCGAAATATTGGCTCAACCAGTCCATTCCAAGAACCACATCAAATGTCGGCATAGGAAATACAAGAAGTCGTGCCCTCATTTCTCTACCACTTATCACTACAGGACAAAGTCTACAAATACTACTAACAGGTACAACTCCTCCTCCTGTAAGGATTCTAACATTCTTACCTAAGGGTGTGATGGGAATGCTGTGTCTAGTGGCAAAACTAGTGGCCATGAATGAATGAGTAGCTCCAGTATCAAATAATGTAATAGAAGAAAAAGATGCAACTAAAACCATACATGCTATAACCTCTGCCTCTATCTCTATATCCTCAACAGTAAGTGAGAATACCTTTCCATAATTCTGTCCGGGGCCCTGAGCTCTGGCCCTCTCAAACTGTGCTGACTGGGGTGGTAATGATGGGCGAGGTGCTCCTGCCGCCTGCTGAGGTGCTGGAAGTGCTGGGGCTGT
>JANAVB010037882.1:0-24245 GCA_029216955.1 Iris pallida | reverse complement strand
GTGAGTGGGACAAGTCCACTCATATTGTCACGGGTGGGTGGCAAATTCACCACCTCCATTGTCGCCTTAGGGATGGGGACGACGCCATCTTGTGTGGTAGTCGGCGGCAAGGTGCCGAACTGTAGTGACACCACATTAGCTGACACCGTCTTCTCTTCGTAATCGACGGAAATTACATCCGCATTGATCATGCGCTGGATGTAATTTTTGAGGACGTAGCAAGTCCTTAGTCGGGTGTCCGACAAACCGATGGTAGTGACAGTACCTCGGGTTGTCCACCTTTCCCGACTTCATCGGGCCGCTTCGGGTCCGGAAGCTTGATCTTGTCACCCTGCTTCAGTATCTCAAAGAGTTGCAGGGTGTCGTCATCATTGAATGAATAAACCTCCTTGGGTCTCGGTGCCAAGTGGAGGCTTTTGAGTAGGCGCAGATGCGCCCTTCGAGGCATTAACAGTCAATGCCTGTTTCCCCTTTGTTTCTCGTCCGGAGTTGTTGGATTGCGGACTTTTTCCCCTTATCGTCAAAGGCGGGAAGCTAACACCCAGAAGACGTGCATTGGCCGCCTTCTTCTCTGCAGCTTCAGCTTCGAATGATTAGGGAGCTCCAGTCGGGAGGGGGAGTAGAGTTAAGCCAGAGCTTTACTGCAGGAGCATGTTCATACTGCAAGCGGAGAGAAGCGCATGTTCTGGCATGCCTGGAGGTAAGCCTGAAGCAGGCCTGACGGAAGCGTTCGATGAATGCCCGAACCGTTTCCTTTGTCCTTCTGGCGTATCTCAATGAGAGACGCCATCGTCATGTCCTTCCCACCGTCGTAGAAGCGGTCGAGGAAGAGGCGTGTCAGGTCGTCGAAGGACGATATGGAATTATCGGGGAGGCTGCAGTACCAGTCATACGCCACCCCTTTCAGGGCCCCAACAAAGATGCTGGTGAGGAGCGCGTCCTCCTTCGGAAGATGCCCTGTCTGCGACTGGAAGTACGTCAAGTACCGTCGTGGAGAGTCCTTCCCGTCATACGGGCGTGAGTGTCTGTGGTTTATACTTTGGGGGATAAACCACCTTGTTCCACTCAAGTGGATAAGGCTGGGGAATGCCCATCTTCTGGCATCCTCCTGCCTGTTCTTGGACTCGAAGCGCTCCCGCAGATCTTTGATCATTTCGACCACGTCCTCCGTGGAGCTAGGAGCCGGGGAAGGAGGTACCACCTGGAGTGGGAGCGTTTGAGGGCTCCGATGTCCGGGGTGCTTCTGTGTCTGAGGGTGTCCGCTTGGAGGGGCACACTCGACTCTCCATTAGGCTCCTGGGTCGGGACCATTTGAAGGTGTCCTGATCAAGGCCGACCGCATCTCAAACACTGCTTGAGTCAGTGCTTGCATTGAGGCAGAGAGGGTTTTGAGTCCTCCCTCTAGCGAGTCTATGCGCTGGACAATGTCCTGTGGCGGCGCATCAGTCCTCAAGATCACCCCCGGTCATGTATACTGTCATGACACGGCCGGAAGTGGATGGATTAGTTGAGGCTTCGCTCTCAGCCTCGCTCTCATGTGGGGGAGTTCACTTCTCCTGGTGTTTGGCCACCCCCAGCCACATTCTGGAGTTCGTCTTCGACAGGCGCATCTGCAAGGGCCTGACTGCCCTCAGCTCTGTCTTGAAGGGCCTCTTCGTTTCCAGCACTACCCCCGGACGGTGTCCTGGAGGACATCGTCATTTTGAGGGGCTTCAGGGAGGCCATCTTCGCCTTGATGAAGATCCGCCGCAGCTGTGCTTTGGACATCTTCGTCTTCGGAAGGAGGCTGAACAAGGGTCTGGCTACCCCCAGCTTCCTCCAAGGACTTCTTCCTGACCGAGTGCCTTCGAACACCCCAGAGGTTGTGACAGCTGCCTTGGTTTTCCTCGACTGGCTTTTAGATGAAGACGAGGAATTGGCAGTCGTCTTCCGGACAGATGAGGAATTGGAGATCACGTTGCATGACGCAATCTTTAGTTCCTCTTCTGCTGACAACCTTTGTCCCAAGGCGATGTCGGAGGGGTGTCGATGATTGTAGCCGTTGGAAGACCGACTGCTTTGGCGGTACTGCCGTCTTGCAACAGCAGTTGATGGTGACCACTGCACAAGTGTGCCCCGTGAGAGGCGCATCGTGCTTGTTGGTCAGCTCTCCTGACCGGCGCTTGTGAGTGATCACGTTACGCAAGTCGTTGGAGGAGAGTGCTACCCTCACACCCCTCTCAGGCGCATGGCAGGGCCAAGCGCCGGGGTGGTCGGGTGAGTGCTGCGCCCCCTGATCTAATACCAAGCAGGCATCACGATCAGTAGTGGGGGAACCACAGCATTTGAAGTGACTTGAACGGACCTCAAACGCACAACCAGAGGAGGCGCGGGAGTTCAAGACCACTGAGTTTGCCTCTCTCGGCTTGGTTGTGCACGCAGTGAATGCGCCCAAGTGAGATGAGGACTTTGAAGGTCGACTCGTTGTCGGTGCAGGGAGCACTTGAGTCAACCTTGTACAGCTTGCCATCGGCAGCGCGCGTGATTGTAAGCGCGTGCCTCTGGCCGGCTGCTGGCATAGCACGTTTGTGGCGCATGGCCCGTGCCGCCTTGGATTTCTTCGTACCAGCCCGCTGGGGCGCATAGTACTCAGCATCCAAATTCTCCTCGCCAGTTACAGCGAGTGAGTCTGTCAAAGACAGAGGCTCTTTGTGGCGCATCAGAAGTAATGCGCGGGGCATTGGCTGCGCCCCTGCTCCGTCGACGTATCTTCCTCGCCTGAGAGGAAGATGGCTGGGGAACGTGGTCAGCCGCACGCTTCCCCGAGAGATGCGCTGCATCAGCGGGCGCACCTTGACTGCTGAGGACGTCAACAGGAAGGGAAGGCTGGACGGGCGCATCCCCTTCAACGGTGGTGCCCGAGGCGTCGACTTTGCGCACCCAGACTGCGCGGGTCTTCTTCGGCTTCGACAGCCGCTTCGAAGGACTCGCACTTCCTTCAGAAATGAACTCCTCGTACGCCTGTTGATTGAGGCGCACTACCAGCGTCTTGTGGGAGGAGCCCACCTTCACGTCGTCGGCCTGTGACACGACTTTCTCGGTAGAGGAGAAAGAAGTCCCCAGCAGAGTCGCCAGCTTGTTTGCCATTAAAATTGTTTTGATTGAAATCTTAATACAAACAGAACAGTGATACAATATAGGACTTAGATGTAGTCCTAGGAGTACACTTTTGTTTAAGCTGGGTCCTTAGTGCCAATGGAGCGAGTGGTAATGCGTTGACTCCGTTGACCGGCTGACGACGGTTATCGGTTCTCTGAAGGTGTGGATTGCTCTGGGTGCTGGAGCTTGCTGAGAGGAGGAAGACGTTGAGTGTCTAGAGCTGCCTCTCTGGTGATTCTCTGTTGTGGATTCTTTTGTGAGTCTTCTGTTCCTGAGTCTCTGTGTGTGTGTGTGAAGGAGATGACCCTTCTATTTATAGTTTTGCAGGCTGGCTGCTCATGCGCGCATGTAGGATGCGCCGGTGTGGGGAACGCCACGTGGAGGTTGCTGATGGAGGCGCATGGATGCTGCGCCCTGATCGAGGGGGAGAACTCTTCATACTGCTGTTGTGAGCCGGCACGTAGCAGAGAGAAGATCTTTCCGTTGCTGAAATCTTGGACGAGTTGAGTCAAAAGACACGTGTCGTCGACTCATGGTTCGAAGATCTCGGATTTGGTGGAGAGGAGTGATCTGGTGGGCTGCGCCTTGGATTGGGCGCAGGAGGAGGCTGCGGCTCATAACCTTTAGGAGTTACAAACCATTTGGGGCGCATGGCTTTTGAGGCGCATGCAGGCGACTTTCCTTCTGTCTTTCGGGATCAGAGAGCAGTCTGAGGCGCATGGCTTTTGAGGCGCATGCTGATTTGGACGCATGGCCGTAGAGGGCGCATGCTGATTTGGACGCATGGCCGTAGAGGCGCATGCTGATGGTGGAGTGGCCACGTGGCAGTAGCCGTCGAAACAAGGTCATGATGATGCTGACGTTGCCGACGCTTCGTTTTCTGAAAAGCTGTCAACTGTTCAGACTTTGGGAGTCGTGCTGCCAACTCTGTCAGTTCAGTATTTAATGTTGGTGACGTTCGATGGACAGCTGAGTGGGCGCGTCGGTTGGCGTTCCACTCGGTATGGAGATGTGTGAGGGCGCACCCTCTGTAATGCGCCGAGTACTGTAGGGCGCGTCTGTGTGATGCGCCTGACGCCGAAGGGCGCGTCCGTGTGATGCGCTGTCTGGCTGGCGCATCGGACATGTCTTTTAATGATGCGGCTGTCTCGCTCTTCGAGTGCTATAAATAGCCGTTTGGCTGAATTCGAGGCGTCCGGTTCATCCATTTAATGTAAATTCATTGCACGGAATTCGGAGGGTCATCCACTTGGCGCGTGGGTTTGATCTGCCCGGCCTATAAATAGTGGCATGGAGAGAAGATTTGCTTCTCATTCCCTTACGTACTTCCAACATGAACTTGAACATGCGGGTGCATTCTGTTGACGAAGTGCTCCCGAGGGTGAAGATGAGACGCTGTGTTGTCTTCGATGCACTTGAAGGTGACTGTTACATCCAAAAGACGGAGTCGAGGGCTTCTGAGGCAGGCGGAAGGTGCCTGTTGCATCCAAAGATAGGGATGCTCGAGCCTCGTCTCCGTTATTCCGGAAGAGCCGTAGATCGGAATGGCGGTGCTAGGCTCTCTCTTCCTTCAAAGTGGGGTTTCCCCACTTTGATCGTGTCGAAAGCTGCTCCTTTAGCCATGGTTTCGATCACGGTCTTCCTTCGGCTTTGGAGGATCTTTCGAAGCCTCCCCTGGCCACAGCATTTGCGGTGCTCCTCTCTTCCTTGGTTCCAGCCAGAGGGTTAAATGCTTTGTGTCGAAGCATTTATCGGGCGAGCCTGGTTGGAAGAGCGGTACATAACTGGGCTCTGCTCGGCCAGGTGAGCCTGGCTGGAAGAATTTGGCTGAAGGGATGCACATAACTGAGGTGCTGAAGAGATGATGGGATGCACCTGGATGGAGGCGCATGATATCTGCTGCGCCTCATTGGTGGCGCATAGTGATGCTGCGCCTATCTGGAAACGCATGGTGGTTGCTGCGCTTATCTGAAGGCGCATGATGGCCGCTGGCTGTAGACTTAGGCTCTTTTCCTTTGTAGGAATTCTCCTTTGTACAACCTTTTCTAGACATGTAATAGACTTTTATATATAAATAAAAAGTCCTTCTTCAAATGTCTATAGTTATTGACTTTGCTGTGAAGTTCTTCATCTGAGTTCTGGCGCATGTAGTGTCTGGCGCATGGGCTTTCTGGTTGTGAAATTCCATGCTTCTACAGTAACAGTCACCTTCAAGTGCATCAATGAAAACAACGCGTCGCATTTTCACCCTCGGGAGCATCTAGTCAACAGAATGTGCTCGAGCAAACAAGTTCATTTCGGGAGGACGTGAGAGAACGAGAAGCAAACCCTCTCCATGCCACTATTTATAGGCCGGGCAAATCAAATCCATGCGCCAAGTGGCCGGCTCTCCGAATCTCGTGCAATGAATTTGCATTAATGGTGATGAACCTGACGCTTCGAATTTAGCCAAGTCAAAAAACGGCTATTCAAAGCACTCAAAGAACGTAACAGTCGGGCCCATAAAGACGTGTCATGCAAAGCGGATGTGCCGGCCAGACCGCACATCATACTAATGCGCCCATCTGTACCAAGTGCCATACGAGGATGCGCCCCATACGTCCCCATGCGCCCAGTGGAACGACGATCGATGCGCCCACTCAACAGCCCATCACCTGTCAAGAAAATTAACTGCTGAAGTTTGATAGAGTTGGCAGCACATCCCCCGAGGACTGAACAGTTGACAGCTTTTTCAGAAGACGAAGCATCGCCGATGTCAGCATCATCATTGCTTTCCTTCGGCGGTTACAAGCCACGTGGCCGCCCAACCATCTCACATGCGCCTCTACAGCCATGCGTCTAAATCTCTGCTTGTGCCTCAAAAGTCGTACGCCTTAGACTTTTCTCTGATCCCTAAAGACAGAAGTAAAGTCGCTACTGAAGCCCCGTATGCGCCTTAAAAGCCATGCACCCCGACTGGTTCATGACTCCTAAAGGTTACGAGCCAAAGTCTCCTTATGCGCCCAATCACAGGCGTATCCTATCAGATCACTCCCCACCAAATCCGAGATCTTTGAGCCATGGACCTACGACTGACTTGATTCAGCCTATGAAGGGGTGCTAATCACCCAAGATCTCAGTAACTGAAAGATCCTCTCTATTGCTACGTGTCAGCTCGGCCGTAGCCCATAAAGGCAACAAGAAGGGTTCAACTCCTCTCAGAGCGTATCGTTCCATGCGCGCCATCAACAATCATCACGTGGCGTCCCCGCGTACAGGCCATCCTACATATGCGCATGAGCACCAGCCTGCAAAGCTATAATAGAGGGATCACTTCCTTCTTACAACACATCGCACAACCACCAATATACATATACAGAGAGGCAGATACAGACACTCAACGTCTTTTTACTCTCCGCAAGCTCTAGCACCCAGAGCAACTCAGACCTTCAGAGAACCGTCGTCAGATCGTAAACGGAGTCAACGTATTACCACTCGCTCCATCGCACAAGGGATCCAGATAAACAAAATATTGTAACACTGTTCTGTTTGTAATTGAAATTTGATCAAAAGATTTTAATGGCAACACATGGGCCACTACAAAAACATGTAACGCCCCAGTCCTAAAATACTTGGGATTAGATACGTATTATGCCAGCTGTATACATACGAAGTTTATTGTCACCCTCATTTCTCGTATTTCCCGTATTTTATATTTATACTCTTATCTGGATTTTGGCATGTATTTTTATTTTTCTCGACTTGTGAAATTTTGGTATTTCTCGTATTTTGGGTTTTAAGCTTGGCTTGGTTTTAATTGGTTTGGGTTGGTTTGGTTTGGTTCTATATGATTGGAACACCTTAGCCTATGCTCCTCCCTCATTTCCACCACAACCACCCACTTTATAATCCCCACCTAACTCTCTCTCTCTTCATTACAACCTCCATTAATTTCTTCTTCTTCCTCTTCCTCCTCACAACTCTCCACACCCATAGGCACACCTTGCCATCACTTGAGAACTCTATGTTATTTGTCCATTAGCTAGATTAGGACATGATGATCAACATTAGAACTTGAAATTTTGTGATTTGGAGTCTCCATTGTTCTAGATCTAAGTTATTTCTATTTTCGGATTTTGCATGGTTTGATCTATTTTGGTTGGATATTTATGGGTTTTGATGTTTCCATGTGGAAGAGATTTTGATTACACCCAAGTTAGGACTTTAGAAATCCGGATTTGGAGTTCGGATGGCCAAGTTGTGATGCTTTGAAGCTTGAGTTCAATCATGGTGTTCTTGCTGTTTGGGGAAGACAGTGAGCAGTGTGCAGAGCTTCTTAGCTTACGCCACTGAGCCTTAAGTACGCTTCCTATTGGAAGCATGTCTCCTTGAGCGTGCGTGACTTTCATGTACGCTGCTCCCTTGAGCGTGCGTGACTTTCATGTACGCTGCTCCCTTGAGCATGCGTGACTTTTCATGTACGCTGCTCCCTTGAGCGTGCATGACTTTTCATGTACACTGCTCCCTTGAGCGTGCGTGACTTTTCATGTACGCTGCTCCCTGTAGCGTGCGTGACTTTTCACCTACGCTGCTCTCAGCGTGCGTGACTTTTCACCTACGCTGCTCCCTGTGGCGTGCGTGATTTTTCACCTACGCTGCTCCCTGTAGCGTGCGTGACTTTTCACCTACGCTGCTCTCGTAGCGTGCGTAATTTTTCACCTACACTGCTTTCTGGCGTGCGTGACTTTTTCACGTACGCAGCTCTTCCAGCGTGCGTGACTTTTGTACGCTGCTCCCCTGACCCCTTGTTTAACCCATTGGCTCTTGGAGTTGTGGTCTTATTTCTTTAAGCTTGGCTCTTCTATAGCCCTGTATATTTATTCTAGATATTTTACGTCCATTTTATATCCTTACGCCTTTTGTCCTGAACTTGATAATCACAAACTTACTTGATATGTTTGGAATTGATAATTGAGCATGACCTGATAAGTGGCCCGTCGTGGCGCACTCCTGACTAGTACACTTGATATGATAACCTGACCTGATATATCTTGAACAGCTGTTGCGACGGCTACCTGACATGACCTGACTTGTATAATTAATCCTGACACCGTAGGCGATTGTACTTGTACAAATAATCCAGTCATGTCTTACATCATGTCTAGGAGGGGACTCCTGAGTACCACGGTCAGGAGTACCTACTGAATTGGACTAAAGTTAATAATTAGTATAATTCACTAGTCATGAAGAGATGTTCCCCAGTTACAGGCGATCCCGTTATCCCGGCCGCAAATGCTTGGACTTGTAGCCTGCCGACGAGTAGGGCACATTTCCAGCCCACTGTTATGTGGGGCACCCTCCATTGTCACTAAATGATTGAACTCTATTGTCACTATATGCATTGTACCATCTAGATTGTCACTATAATGATTGCCTGGATAACCTGGATAGCTGCAGGGCCTGTGACTACTTGGAGCATCTCATTGCATCTTGCTAGTAACTAGGATTGTGATAACCCTAGTTAGTTAATGTAGAAAGCCGTAGGCAATGATTGGCTGTGATTGCTTGGATGGAGTCTAGTCCAGTATAGTATTGTCTAGAATTGATTGATTGTAAGATTGTACCAGAATGATTGAAGGATTGTCACTCCAGATTGTCACTATAATGATTGTCACTCCAGATTGTTACTTAACCTGATTTCTTATTTATCTTACCGATAAATGGTGAGAGAAACCAAGTTCCATTCAGACGAAGGGTTACAACCCCGTCCTTGTTTGGTTTACGGGTTGTAACCTGGCTATCTGAATAGTCCTATGGTTATCTCATCGTATATCATCCTGTCATGCTTTTCCATATGTCCTGTCTTTTAGTGATTCTATACAAGATTGTCTTTTATAATTATCTATCATGCTTTTTCTTAAACTACTGTCTTTTATCATGTAATTATACTCTTGTGCTAATTGCTGGTTTTAGCTCTTAAGTGAAGCCTCCTTTGTGGCACTTGCTCTTTCTGGGGTCTGACCCAGCTGGTTTTGTATGGCCAGATATCGGAGCAGCACCAAAGGATCTCCCTGCTTTCCAGCCCGATGGTGGTCACCAGGCGTAACCAGGGCATCGAGTGGGTTTCTTTTGTTCTCCCACTGTAATGTTGTAAATTATTCTTTTGAGACGTTTAACCGACGAGCAAGTGTTAGCTCGATTGTACTTACTTACTGTCTGCCTACGGGCTGTAACATGATTGACAAGCCCCGGGAGTTGATCATGTATGACTGAATTCTTGCTAGTCCTCACATTTTGTAACGACTAGCTTCATGATCATACGGATATGTAATGTTTGGGACGCCTTACAATTGTATATTGGGTGATCTGATATCTTGTGATTATTATTAGTTGGTTGCGATTGAGACAATAGGATAATATATGACCTTAAGAGACTGATGGCTTGTAGATAAACCCTCACATATCTAGACAGCCGTGACCGTATGGTGAGATGGATTCCATTTCATTATACGTAGCTGGCTATGTCTGCCCCCGCTCTCCAGTATTCTGGTTCTGGGGCGTGACATATATGGACCATCGTATGTATACATAAGCTGTAAAATGTAGTAACCAAGGCACTAAATCTCATCCACAAAAATAATTAATGATATAAAAGCAACTTTGAGTTTTTCATGTACATAATAGTTGGGCGGAGACAAATCTGCTACCAACTAAATTAAATATGGAAAAATATACAAGGAAGGAATTAAGCAAGCGGAGCAATGGCGAGTCCAAGAGTAATCATCACGAAGAAAGGAAGACATGGCCTTAGCTAGCGCACCTTCAAGAAATCACGAACACACACCTGGAGAGATCACCAGGTCCTCAGAGGGACGTAACAAGATACATGATATCATGCCGATAAACTGAATAAATAAAGCTCAACAGAAAAGTATGCATGAGTAAAGGTTTCTAACCATTCTATGTGATATGCACTTTGAGGATAACGTTCTACGCAGGGGCTGTAACGGATTCACGCAAGCAAGTAATAGAGAGTGGCCGTCAAGTAGCGCTTATACGAGATGCTATCGGCCCTGGGCAGAAGGTAGTGCTCATAAGATTAACCCTCGGCCCAAAATGTGTGTAAAAATAAATGTAGCCCCTACGCTAATAACTCTCCCCTCCCCCCAAATGATACTATACATGTGTCGACTCCACGACATTGTTTAATCCTTAATAACCGCCACGTCTTCTACACAAATCTATTAGCAGTTATATCCTAACGCACGGCCTGTACGCACCAATGATCAGTCAGCACGCAAGTCCGCATCTATATGCGACTCACAACTCACACACAATCCGTGGCACATTGTGACAGTTTATGAGATGCACTAAATATACGGTGGTCCCTTAACTCTAAGCCAATTGCATAAAGTATAATAATTTGCATCTATATATATTTTTGAAAGAACAACATAAAGAAAAAGCATGCATGATATTGAGCAAGAAATTAAACAGTAAAGGCAAGGTGTCTTGCCTGATGTATCGTCTGGGGTGATGCGATGATCGTGATGTTATGTTTTGTCCAATAGCCGAGGTCCATGCAAACATGGTCTAAATTCGCAAGGGAATGAGGACACGTGATTAGTCGAGACTTTCTAATCTAAGGAAGTTTTTGGAATAATTTACTTAATACGAAAAATATATTTATCTAGAAAATTCTTTGGAAGTTATTTATAATACTCAAAAACTAGTTTTTATGAGTTCACATAATTTATAAGAAATTACTTAAAAGATAAGAAAATTTTGTTTTCAGGCAAAAACTCTAAGTTGAAAAAAAAATGCTCTTGGGTAAAAATATTATATTTCACCAATTAAAAGTTATTTAGAATTATTTGAAAAATATCACTAAATCATTAGGCAAAAATATTTTTAACTATGTAAAGGTATATTGGAAGTCAAGGAATCTTATTAGGAGAAAATAAAATTTTTGTAGAAAACTAACTTTTCATTAGTCACCGTATTTAAAAAAACTAGGAATTATTATAGGGCTACCGAGTTTTGTAAAAATAATTTTAGAAAATATTAAGTATCGATTTAATTAATAAAAGCTAATTAATACAATAATAATTGTTTTTTAATAACACTTGTAAAATTTATATATTAGTAATATAATTATTTTATAAACTATATATTATATCTTACAAAAATAATAATACTAATAATGATGATCCCACCAAAGTCAGCACTGCTCCTCTCACAAAACAATAAAACAAATCACCAATAAATTACAAACATAAAAAACAAAGGGGAGAGAGTAAACCTTTCCATAAAAAAAAATCAGAGAGAGAAAGGGGAGAAGGGAACGGAGGGTTGTGGGTGGACTCACATCGGGAGGCTCACCGCGCCAGGGGGCGGCGCTGGCTCGTGGGTCAGAGGACGCGGTGGCGCGGGGTGGCGCAGCTCCTCCGGACAAGGTCATGATGGATATGGACTCGCGGAGGCTGGCACGGGATGGCACGCCTAGTCGTGGCGGTAGGGGAGTCCCGGCTTCGCGCGCGCGGAGTGGCCGGCGCTGATTTGGGCTGGAGGCCGCAGGTGGGGCGGGAGCCCACTAGCGGCGGCGCGGATCCGGCCGCCCCGGCGACGCGGTCGTGCGGTCCTGCGGGTCAGGCGGCTGAAAGATGTGATCGGGCGGCCGGCTGCGCGGAGACACGGACGATGGTTGAGACTGCCCGGCGTCGGGTCGGCTCATCGCGCGCGGATGCGCCACTCGGCGTCCACGAGCGGGGGCTCTTGACTGCGCGGCGGCGGAACTCCCGAGCGCGGCTGTCGGCGCGCTTGGAGGGGCGCTCGCATGGGCGACAGTCGTGGGGAGGACCGCGGCGGGCGGCCATAGGGAAGCACGGGCGACGGAGTGCACCGCGGGCGGCGGTTCGGATCTTCGGCCGGTGGGGACGGGACAAGGCGCGGAGGAGGTAAGGATTCTTCCTCTTTTCCTCTTCCGAGGATTGTGGTGAGGCCGGTTTGCGGGAGGAGTCCAGGAGGCGGTGGAGTTGGGTGATGTGCCTCGTTGGTTGACCGGGGTTAATTTGGGAAAGACGGATGTCGGGTGAGGGGTGGGTCCGCTGGTGGCTGGGAGTGGCCACGGGTGGTGGCAATTGCTAGGGCAGGTCGATGGAGAAGGTGGCAGTTCTGCTGAGTTGGGTCGGACTTCGCCGGAGGCCTAGAGACTCTGGTTAGGTTTAGGGTTGTGTCCTGCGTGGCACAAATGGTGTCGAGGTCCGGGTTTGTCGGACGGAGTTGGGAGAATTGTAAAATGTAATAGGAAAAATATAGTGGAGGGGATGAGGCACATACACGATGCACCTGTGGTTGTTGTAGACACGATGCACCTGTGGTTGTGGTAGAGAATTATAGAGGAGTACCTGCCTATATATAGGATGTAGGAATACCCATTGGATAAGGATTAGGTTTTGTTTAAACCCAATTAGATAATTCAAATTAAATCAATTATCAATCCAAATTCAAATTAAATTCCAATTTAAAACTAGATAGTCTAAACTCAATTTAAGTATAAATTCTATCTTTAAACCATTTAAATTAAATCCATAAAATCAAATTGAGATTTAAAATGGCCACGAAAATTTCCAATATATTTTTCAAAAATACCAATAATAATTTTCAAAAATAAAAAATATCCTTTTGAATAATAAATATTTATATCAATAAATTCGAAAATGGATTAAATTTATATGTCTTGTATAAAATAAACATTTGCATAAACCTCGTTTTTAAATTACTATTTATATAGCTTCCATGATGTAAACTAAAGTTTTGGAAATTCCAAATGCGACACATTTTACAACTTTAAGTAATAAAAATAAATATTTGTTATTTATTATTTGAAAATTCAAGGTTCTAAAATAAAATATTTTTACAAAAATATGTACCTCGCACATATTCGCACTCGACAAGGCATATGAAAATATTGAGTTCATACGCGATGTATAATAATGACTATGTGACGTACAAAACCAAGTAAAAATTAAATACTCAATTTATAAAAAAATTTAAGTAGAAATTTAGGGGGTTTACACCTTCCGCAGATCTTTGGGCACACACAACTGATTTTCATGCCTCAGGGGTCCGTCCTCCGCAATAGTGAAGCCGTCAAGCAATCTCTGCTGCTCCGCCGCCTGAGCTCTAAGACATCAAAGTCCCTCATCAAGAAACTGGGCCTCCTTGATCTTCTCTAACAGTCCCGACTATATCTGCATGTGCATCAGCTGCCCTCCTACTCCTGGTAGAACAATCTCAATCCCAAGGCTCTCAAGATCCTCCAGTAGATGCCGATCCATATTGAGAAATATAGCAACAGGATATCGACTGAGAGCATCTACTACCACATTAGCCTTCCCAGGGTGGTACTGCAGATTGATGTCAAAATCCTTCATGAGCTCCAGCCATCTGCGCTGCCTTATATTCAGCTCCTTCTGAGTGAAAACATACTTCAGGCTTTTGTGGTCCGTGAAGATGTCCACTCTCTCCCCATACAATAGTACTTCCATAGTTTTAAGGCAAATATGACTGCTGCAAGCTCCAAGTCATGTGTAGGGTAATTCTTCTCATGGGGCCTCAACTGTCTAGAAGCATAAGCAATGACCTTCTTGTTCTGCTCAAGCACACATCCCAAGCCTTTTCCTGAAGCATCGCTGTAGATGACGAATCCTCCCGATCCTGATGGCAAAGCTAGAACTGGTGCTGTCGTGAGTCTTCTCTTCAATTCTTCAAATGCTGACTGACAGGCATCGCTCCAGATGAATTTCTCATCCTTTCGTGTAAGCTTGGCATTGGCTCTGCTATCCTGGCAAAATCCTTCACGAACTTCCTGTAGTATCCTGCTACACCCAGGAAACTACGAATCTCTGCTACTGACTTGGGAGGTACCCATGCTTCCACTGCTTCAACCTTCTTGGGATCCACAGAAATTCCCTCTCCAGTCACCACATGCCCTAGGAACTCTACTTTGTCTAAGAAAAACTCACATTTCGAGAGTTTCCTATACAGCTTCTCCTTCTGCAGAATTTTTAACACAATCCGTAGGTGTTCCACATGCTCCTCCTCGGACTTCGAATAGATCAAGATGTCGTCAATGAAGACTACGAC
Source organism: Iris pallida (assembly GCA_029216955.1). Lineage (NCBI taxonomy): Eukaryota > Viridiplantae > Streptophyta > Magnoliopsida > Asparagales > Iridaceae > Iris > Iris pallida. The sequence continues at coordinate 9,980 of JANAVB010037882.1, read as the reverse complement.
GAACTTGTCCAAATACTTGTGAAAAATATTCATCAAGTTCATAAACACTGCTGGGGCATTGGTGAGTCCGAACGGCATCACCAAGAACTCATACTGGCTGTATCGGGTGTTGAAAGCTGTCTTCGAAATATCCTGCTCCCGAACCTTCATCTGGTGATATCTCGACCGAAGATCAATCTTAGAAAAGACCTTCGCTCTACTAAGCTGGTCAAACAGCTCATTAATCCGCGGCAAAGGGTATTTATTCTTGATGGTGATGATATTGAGTGCACGGTAATCGATACACATCCTCACAGTACCATCCTTCTTGGGCACGAAGAGTACCGTTGCTCCCCACGGTGAAGCACTGGACCGAATAAATCCCTTGCCCTCCAACTCATCAATCTGAGCCTTCAACTCTGCAGCTTCCTTCGGGTTGATCTTGTAGCAATGTTGGGACTTCGACGCTGATCCGGGCACTAGGTCGATGCTGAACTCCACATCTCGATCTGGCAGCAATCCTGTCAACTCCTCGGGGAAGACGTCGAGATACTCTGCAATAAGTGGATGCGACAACTCCTTGTCCTCTGCAACAGATCCAAAATAAACTCCATCTGGCCTCTCTGTAACTCGCCTGCTGATCTCGAACGGTGGAACTCCTGGCGGGCTGAAGATCACCTTCCCTTCATGGCAGTCTATTACGGCAAATTGCTCGTTCATCCAGTCGATGCCGAGGACTATATCAAATCTGGGCAATGGCATCACTAGAAGTCGAGCCCTAATCTCTCCCCCAGCAATAGTGATAGGGCATTCTACCATCTCACTGACTGGCACTACTCCTCCTCCTGTCATAATCCGACAGTTCCTCCTAGTGGGCTTGGGTATGAAGCCGTGTATATGCAGAAACTCATATGATACAAAGCTATGGATGGCTCCAGAATCAAACAATACAATGGCAGAGAAAAAATGTAAAAGAATAGAACCTGTGATCACATCTGGTACTGCCTCTCGTCCTCCTCAACTGCGGCCATGACGTAAGCACGTCCCTACTGCGGTCCTCCCTCTGCTGCTGCTGAGCGGGTAAAGCCGGTCCCCTCTGTAGTACAACTGGTAATGCTCTGGGTGATACAGGTGGTGGTTCTCCAACTCCTCGGGGTCCTTCTGCTAGTCGAGCTATAGCCTGAGCGCAGTCCCTCATCTGGTGTGCATCTGATCCACAAAAGAGGAAAAGTCCCAACCTCTTGCGGCACTCGTCGATATGGTGTCCGGGACGATGACAAAAGGCACAGCTAGTCGCCAGATGCTGTCTCTAATGCTGATGTGCAGGAGCTCTGGCTGGACGGTGCTGCTGCGGCTGCTGCTGAGGCCTCGTCTGGATGTCTGGACTCTCTTTGCTGGTGCCTGGAAACTGCTGCTGCCCATGTCCCGGTCCCTCTTCAGCCTTGGATCTGCTTCCTTCTCTACAGCCAGAGCAATCTTGAGGATGCTCGCATATGTCGTCGCCTGACTAATCGCCAACGTGTGTCGCAGCTCCCTGGTGAGACCCTTCTTGAATCTCCAAGCTCTGTCCTCTAGTGCTCTGACTAGGTTATCTGCGAACCTGCTGAGTCTAGTAAACTCCGGAGTGTACTGCGCAACCGTCATAGTCCCCTGCTGCAGCGTCTCGAACTACATCCTCAGCTCATCCCGCTCCACATCGGGGAAAACTTCTCCTTGAACAGAGTTTTAAAATCTGCGCAAGACACCTGGTGCTCCGCCAACTGGGGCTCCTTCCGGTACCAAGCTCTGGCCAAATCGAAGAGTCGCATACTAGCCACCTCCACCTTCAGGTTATCTGGGATCTGCTCCATCTTCAAGGTCCTTTCCGTATTTTCCAGCCATTCGTCTTCATAGACGATCCCCTCGTTGCCCCAAAAGTCCATCGGGCAGAGGTTCTGGTACTCCTTAGCCGTCCCTGGTGTCACGCCCCAGAACCAGAATACTGGAGAGCGGGGGAATGACTCAGCCAGCTACGTATTACGGGTAGATGAACATCGTATAATACGAAATGCTGTCTAAAAGACGAGGGGTGCATACTACATGAAAGTCTCACTATGGTCACTTCACATCTATTGTCTCAATCATTCAAACAAGAAACAGTAATAGAGAACATATAAGGTAAAGCAGTAAGGCGTCCTAAACGCTCCGTCAAAATGTTCTTGATATATGGCTTTACAAAACATAGCCAGATGATGTAGCAAAGTATACACAATTGTTTATCAGTTGCAGCCTGACTTAGTTACAATTATGTAAAAGTAAATACAAGACAATCCGACTAACATGTCAGTGCCAAACGACAAGTATAAAGTAAATAACAAAAACGAGCGGGGAAGTAAGGAACCCACTCGAGTCCTCCTGCGATCATTCCTCTAGTACTGACCATCTTGGAGGTGGAAGTAAGCTGAGTCCTCGGGGACCGGCTCTAAATCTGGCCATGCAAAACCAGAGAGGTTAGACCTTTAATAGCAAGTACCGCAAGGAAGCACGATATGAGAAATTAAAACCAGTAGTAAGATAATATGATATATAGATCTCTGCTTGCTACTGGGATTCACATAACATCACGATACCTCGAACCAACCTCCCAACCAAACAATGACAGAAGTTGGTCCGTCATGTCCTGACATTCTGATCATCTCAGTTAGGTAACAGAGTAGATACAGCACACAACAAGTCTGTTTAACGGCCACTCAATTACTACGGCTTGCTATGGTGAGTTCCAAGTTATCCTGGAAATATGCAATAAGGATTCCTCAGTTCTTACTATGTGCAAGCAAGACTAGTCTATCCAATCAATCAATTGCGCCAATCATGAATTAGACGAGTCCTAGCGGGACGTCCGTCATCAATATACAATATACAATAAATAATATAAGCAGATACTGCTCCCTACCCGTGTGAAGGATTTGAGTATCTATGGGAACCAGCCGGCCCGTCGGGCACTAATAGTCCCAAAGAGGGCTGCCATGTAAGAACTCGGGAATCCATTCTCTCCATGCAATTATTATTTTATTTAACTTAATAGCCTCTATGTTAAATAAAATTCCATGTCGTGGATCATGGTCATTCATAATGAGTACTTTTGTACGGGGTACGGTATGCACAACTCTACAACGATACCCATGCGGTTAGGTTGTAGGTCTTATATAGCGTAATGCAACAATCAAAACTAACCACAGAATAATCGTGCCTTGACCATAAACACATGCTGCTTTTGTAGAAAAAATGAATAAAATAAATAAATAAATTGAAGCCTGAATGTGCCTGTATGCCAATATTCGAGATCAGCCAGTCGATTACAATAGTTCATAGTTAATATGAACGTGTCTCATTTATTCAATTCAATAAGACGACTAGCCAGTCTCTTAGTTCCAACTAGGAACACAGGATCAATTATTAGTCAAGGTCACAATCAACGTTAATTAAGGCCAAGATAACAATCAATGATAATTAATGTCAACTCGAGGCAGAATCAGCCAAAAGGCATTATGGGCTAAAGTTCATGCGGCAATGGGCCATGCGGCCAAAGGAAAACAGCTTATGCGGCTGAAAATAATAACTCATGCGGCTGAAAAATATAAACTCATGCGGTTGAGAATAATAAACTCATGCGGCTGAAATAATAACTCATGCGGCTGAGAATAATAAACTCATGCGGCTGAGAACCAAATGGTTCATGCGGCCAGGAAATCAAGTTCATACGGATAGGGAATCTGGGCCCTATGCGGCTCGGGTAGAAAGTCTCATGCGGATGGGATTAACTAAATCCATGCGGCCAGAAATGACAAGCTTTATGCGGCTGGGGTTCAAGCTCAGCCATGCGGCTGAAAAATAATAACTCTTTATGCGGCCCAAAAAATGATTAAGTCATATGCAGCAGAAAAATCCATACGGCCAAGTGTTTCCATGCGGCTGAGGGAGAATGATCCTTATGCGGCTCGGTTTAAGCTGGGCCTTATGCGGCTCAGAATTTCCATGCGTCCAGGCACTCCATGCGGCAGAAACTCTTCATGCGGCCGAAACTGCATGCGGCCAGATACTTCATGCGGCCAAAAAGACTTGCCGCATAAAAACTTATGTGGTCAAGCACTGTTCTTCTCTCCACTTCTTCCGAGAAGAAGAACCATGGGAAGCTATTACTTCCAAGCTCCTTAAATCCTTCATTTTAAGCGCAAGTCTGGACTTCCATAGGTCAAAATGGAGTAGAACAAAATTCTCTACAACATGAAACCATCAAAACTTAAAAATTAACAAAGTTACTAGATCAAAACGTAAAAAATCCTGAAATGTATTAAACTTTGATCTGCATGAAATGAGCCATGGAAATTGAAACTGCTAAGTACTAAAGTATCTAAGAATCTTGAGAGGAAGACAATGGAACAACAAAAATAGAAATCCATCAAGAAGCAAGTTGGCACTTGCCTATGCGGCTAGGTAGGTGGGAAGAGAGTTTATGAGGAAGAAGAAGAGTAATGGGGAAGTAATGGAGAGAGAGAAAGGGAATGGGGCTTTAAATGAAGGAGTGGTGGTAGGTGGGGAGTTGGGTTCATGTTGAACCATCCAAGGCCAGAAAATAAACCAACTCGGGCTGAACTCAAAAGCAAAGCAGAAAGTAAAATGCTGAAAGTAAAATTACAGAAAAATTATCTAACATAAAATTTAAATACAGAACAATATATGATAAATATTAAATAAATATATTTCAGCAGTATGTGCATTAAAATACGTATTCTGGGAACGGAAAGTGACATCTCTACCCTCCTTAGAAAATTTTTGTTCCCGGAATTTGAAATCCAAACAAGATAGGAACATCAAAGCTAAACTAATCTAAGTACAAGTAATTTAAGCAAGCAATCATTCTACAATGCTAATAGTAAGTAACATATCCATGTTGAACATTCTACAACATCAAGCAATTCTACTCATAAGGTGACAATCATGAGAAGTTGAGACAATCAAGGTATACAGAAAGAGGTATACCTTGTGAGTCAAACAGGTACGGATACCGTGATCGGATATCATCCTCACGTTCCCACGTTGACTCCCCTAAAGAGTGATGACCCCAAACAACCCAGACAAGACTAATTGTTCGGTTCTTGAATATCTTCTCTCTTCGGTCCAAAATAGACACAGGCTGTTCCTCGTAAGACAGGTTGGTACCAACAACCAGCTCAGAATGATCAAGGATATGGCTTGGGTCCGATATATACCTACGCAACTGAGATACATGAAACACGTCATGCACCTCTCGTAACGAAGGTGGAAGGGATGAACGATAAGGAACATCGCCTACCCTATCAAGAATAATAAATGGGCCTACGTATCTTGGACTCAACTTCCCGCGAACGCCAAATCTAATGACCCCACGGGTAGGTAAGATCCGCAAGAACACGTGGTCCCCAACAGAGAATTCTAGCGGCCTACGGTGCTGGTCTGTCCAATGACGATGCCGATCTTGTGCAACTCTAAGTCGCTTCCTAATTCCCTTAATCACTTCAACTGTTTGGATAATCATTTCTGGGCCTAGCATCTTCCTCTCCCCGATATCATCCCATGCTAGTGGCGACCTACACTTCTTACCATATAGTGCTTCAAATGGCCCCATCTGGATACTGGCTTGATAACTGTTGTTGTATGAAAACTCGACTAAGTGCAGGTGGCTCTCCCAAGATCCTCTAAAATCCAGAGTGCAAGCTCGTAACATATCTTCTAAAGTCTGAATTATTCTTTCTGATTACCCGTCCGTCTGTGGATGGTAAGCCGTACTAAATTTTAACATAGTACCCAAACTATGATTTAAGCTCTTCCAGAAATGCGATGTAAAATGGGCATCTCTGTCTGACACAATACTGACAGGGACTCCATGTTCCCTGACTATCTGCTGCATATATAATTTTGTCAACTTTTCTGTAGATTGCCCTACTCTGAAAGGAAGAAAATGTGCCACCTTTGTAAGCCGATCTACTATCATCTAAATAGCATCTTTACCACTTGGTGATCTCGGTAAATCGGTCACAAAGTCCATTTAATATGTTTCCATTTCCATTCCGGAATAGGAAGCGGTTGCAATAATCCAGCTGGCCTCTGCTGCTCTGCCTTCACTTGCTGACATACTAAGCAATGGAAAACGAATCTAGCTATCTCCCTCTTCATTCCGTTCCACCAGAAATGCTGCTTGATATCTTGGTACATCTTGGTCCCTCCAAGGTGTATAAAATACTGAAAACTGTGAGCTTCTGTCATAACCTCCTATCTGATATCTCTACTAGGCACACATAGACGTGATCCAAACCTAAGTGTACTATCTTCATGGATTTGTATCACCTTTCTGAGTCCCGACTCATATTATGTCCTGAGTTTCTGAATCCTTGGGTCCTGTGCCTAAGCTGCATTGATCCTATCTACTAAGTCAGATTGAACTTGTAGACTCGCAAGAATTCCTATATCACTGGAAAATATAACCTCGATGCCCATCTCCTGAAGGTCTTCTAAGATATGCTTCTGTGTTGTCAACATAAATGCGCCGCCTCTCCTGCTAAGATCTGCTACCATATTAGCCTTGCCTGGATGATACTGAAGCTCCACGTCATAATCCTTGATCAACTTCAACCATCTTCTCTGTCTCATGTTCAGTTCTTTCTGAGTAAAGATGTACTTCAGACTTTTGTGGTCTGTGTACATGTCAACTCGATCACCATATAAGTAATGCCTCCATAGCTTCAAAGCAAATACTACTGCTGCCAACTCCAAGTCATGAGTTGGATAATTCTTCTCGTGGTCCCGAAGCTGCCTAGATACATACGCTATTACCTTCCCATGCTGTATGAGGACGAACCCAAGTCCTTTACCTGATGCATCACAATATACAGTAAAACCTCCGGGTCCAACTGGCAATGTAAGAATAGGCGCTGATATCAACTTATGCTTCAAAGTCTTAAATGATGCCTGATATTCTGCTGACCAAACGAATGACGCATCTTTCCGTGTCAAGCGGGTCATGGGTGCTGAAAGCCTTGCAAAGTCTGATACGAACCTTCTGTAATATCCTGCCAATCCCATGAAACTTCGCACATCAGCTACGGTCTTGGGTACTGGCCAACTCTCTACTGCTTCTACCTTCTTGGGATCCACTGCTACTCTAGTTCCTGATATGTGTCCCAAAAATGAAATTCGATCCGTCCAAAACTCATACTTGCTGAGCTTGGCATACAACTGGTTCTTTCTCAGAACCTGTAACACTTTCCTGAGGTAATTTTCATGCTCCTCCTCACTAGCAGAGTATATGAGAATGTCGTCAAGAAATACAACGACAAATTGATCCAAGTATGGCATAAAGATGCGGTTCATCAAATCCATAAATATTGCTGGAGCATTGGTCAAACCAAACGGCATTACCAAGAATTTATAATGCCCATACTTCGACCTGAATGTTGTCTTGGGAATATCCTCCTTCCGAACCCTCACTTGATGATACCCTGAACAAAGATCTATCTTGGAGAAAACTCTAGCTCTGCTCAATTGGTCAAACAAGTCGTCGATCCTTGGTAATGGGTACTTGTTCTTTACTGTTGGTGCGTTAAGCTTCCTGTAGTCGATGCACAATCTGGATGACCCATCCTTCTTTCCCACAAGTACTACTGGTGCTGCCCATGATGATACGCTAGTTTGGATGAACTTCTTTTCCTTTAATTCCTCTATATGCTGATATACCTTGGTCTGCTCTGAATCCACCATTCTATAAACTCGATCGGATATCGGTCTAGTCCCCGGTACCAATTCTATGCTGAACTCAATATCTCTAACCGGTGGTAGACCGGGAAGTCCTTCGGGAAATAAATCTAAAAACTCTTCAACTACCTTCCGAACTTGAACTTCTTCCATTGTCGTTGCTACTCCCTGCTCTTGTTGAGTTGCCTCTGATCTGACTAAAGTGAACCTCTTCATGACTGGAATATCAAAAGATACACTCCCTCTACGATAATCTATTGTTGCATGACTGTCTTTCAGCCAGTCCATGCCTAAGATAACGTCGAAATTTCCAACAGAAAATTCTATCAACCGGGCGGGTAAAGAATGCCCGTAAACTACAATACCACATGCTAGGATAATCCTACTAACTCCTACGAGCCCATTGCCAGTGTGTATATTCAACCTCCCTGGCAATGCCTCGAACTCTATTTCTAGTCGTGTCGTAAATTGTGCAGATATAAATGAGTGTGATGCTCCCGAATCAAACAATGCTACTGCAGGATATGAGACGACGAGAATGTTATCTGCCACAACATCTCTCGATGCCAATGCCTCTTTCAAGGACAGATTAAATGCCTGCCCTCGACCTCCTTGTTGGTTCCCATGTTGCGGCCTAGCCTGGTACTGCTGCTGGCCCCTGCCTTGGTGATGCTGGGGTGGTCTATGTTGGTGCTGCATCGGCGGTCCCTACTGCCGAAACATCTGAGCCTGCGATATGAACGGACGTTGTGCCAACGGTCTCACTGCTACCGCTGGCCCTCGATACATGCCTGCCCCTGGTGCTGGCAGAGCAGGAAATTATTGTACTGGTCCTCCTGACCTCGAATTCGTGGGACAGGTGGTAACCCGATGATCTGGACTTCCACACATTAAACATTGCCCGTTCAATATCCGACACACATCTCTAGTGTGCCCTACCTTCCCATAATAAGTGCAGCCCGCTGGGGGTTGCTGGTTCTTCTTTTGATGTTGTTGCTGCTGCTTTGGTGGTACTGGCCCTCGCATTGCCACATCGTGAATACGGTTTCCAAGAGACGGTGCTGTTGTTCAGGGCGCTACTCCCCCCTCATTCAATCTGACTGTGGGGTCTCTTCTGACCTCCGGGCCTTCCTCTGAATGGTGATCTCATGCCTTCGGGTTGCCGTCAATACCTCATCAAATGTCTGATAATTGTGCCCTTCTATCAATTGCAAGAGTTCAAGATGAAACCCTTGTTGGAACCTCATAGCCCTTTAGCTCTCCGTTGCTACCATCTCTGAGGCGAACCTACTCAATCTGCAGAACTCCGCTGCATAAGCATCTACCGTCTTGCCGGCCTACTTGAGGTTGATAAACTTCTATTGTAGCTCAAACTGTACCACAACTCCATAGTACTTGGTCTTGAATCTTTATGTAAAATTGTCCCAAGCAACGGGACGTCTGATGCCTACTTCCTCTGATTCCCACCAATCACGTGCGAGATCCTGAAGTAACAACTTCACTTGATCCACACGTTCTTCTGCTGGCACCTTAGCTGCTGTCAAAATAGCCTCAATATCTTTAAGCCATATATCTGCTGAGATGGCATCTTCCGTGCCCTCGAAAAGGCGGGGGTTGAACTTGCAAAATCTGGTTGATGCTCCTGAATCTGGCCTCGCCCCTCTCTCCAAAGCCGTCTGCAACCCTTGGTTGAGTAGTATATTCTGCTCCTGCAACTGAGCGTGCATGTACTGCTGGGCTAACATCTGATGTTGCTGATTGCCCATCATCCCTCTCATGATCTCCATAAGGGCTGGTGTGTCCACTTCCACAGGGGTAGGTGGAATTATTGGTGGTGTAGGAACCTCCGGATACTGCGGTCCAGCTGCTGGTTCCACTATCACTTCTTCTTGGATAGTCTCTTGAGGTAGTTCTGGCCCTCGTAGCTGACCAACCTGGTCATGTTGTCCACGTTGCCCTTGTTGTTGCTGTCCAGTTCTGACAGATGTAGACGAGGTGCCCCTAAGGAAAGGGACAAGAGAGCAATCAAACGACTGGACATGAAGGATCAATGAAGTCGAAGGATACCAGAATGTCAAGCTAGAGTTGAGAACAACGAATTATGAGATCAAGGAGGAACATGTGTGATTGAGACATCCTATAAATCAAAACACCCCACAAGTCTGAAATCAGACCTGCATGGGCCACCACTAAAACCTTGTCACGCCCCAGAACCAGAATACTGGAGAGCGGGG
>JANAVB010037881.1:0-41263 GCA_029216955.1 Iris pallida | reverse complement strand
AGCCAAAAGAGCCTGATTACCAAAAGAGGTAACCTTTCTCTTGCATACAAGTTCAGAAAATACTGTCAGATAATCAGATTGATTATAAAGACTGGTATAATATTTGATCGCAATCCTCTGTATGTCCAGAGCGTTCGTAACTGGAGACCGTCAGGTCCAAGTACCCGCCCTATGTGATTTCAGTGATTACGTGCCCGGACAACATTATAAAAGAATCTAGAACACTTGTCCCCCTCGAGCAACCATGGACATTTCGCTTGTTGGGCTAGCTCAACCTGCACTTGCAGTCGCAATCGTCCAACCCGATGTCCGAGTTGTCTCTCTTCTGCCACCAATTGGGGATTAAGGATATTCGTGTAGGAACCCTAGAGGGGGGTGAATAGGGTCAAGCTAACTAATCAAGCACTTAGCACAAGCTAATGGGCAATTTAAAAATATAAGTGCAAGAGAAGAAGCAATAACAATACCGACACACGATATATCCTGGTATCCTCCCAAGAGCACTTCAGTCCCGGAACTCTCTCCGGCTTTAATCCACTATTTGAGTAAATAGTTACACACGAGTTTGGATTCGAAGAACTCGCCAACTTCTTACACGAGAGCTTTAATCCGAAGGCCTCTCCGACTTCAACCGAGAGTTTGGATACGAAGACTCCCCAACTTCAACCGAGAGTTTCGATACGAAGACTCTCCAACTTCAATCGAGAGTTTGGATACGAAGACTCTCCAACTTCAACCTTTCACAATAGGTTTTGATCTCCTTATACAATAAGATGAAGATCTCACTTTTCAACTCAATAACTCTAACACAATTTGTGGATGGCAAATGAAGCTTTGTAGAGTTGTTTGTGGATAGGCTTTGGTGGTTTAGAAATTTTTAGACTCAAAGCATCAACCTTGAATGAAGGGGTTCAAGGCTATTTAACCAAAGCATTGAAAAGAGCCAAAGGCAACTTTTCAGTCAGCGACCGGCATACCGCCGGTATGAGTCGGCATACCGTCGGTATACCGGTCTGGGATTGCAACGGCTCGAAATATAGCCGTTGGGATCATTTAATGTTGGAAATCCGACCGTTGGACTTTCAACGTTACGGAATCGGTATACCGTCGGTATGATCGGTATACCGTCGGTATGCCGATTTTGTAGATAGAAACTTTCTGTGAACAAAATAGGTATACCGTCGGTATGCACCGATATACCGTCGGTATGCCGATTTTCATCCGAAAATGATCCTGGGCTGATTTCTACCCTAGCTTTCGATTTTGCCATCCATTTCTTGTGTTTACAATAATTCTTAAGACTCATTACAGACTCCAGATATACTGTAGCAGGTGCAGGCTTCTTCAGAGTCTTGAAATGGTGATGGCATGGCTTGGCTTCTTCCTTTAGGTGCTGGCTTTTTTCCTTGGCGGCAGCTGTCCAAAGATATCCAGTTTGTAAAAACTGGATACCTTTCAGGGGCTTCGCCCCCGAACCCCCGACGAGGGGCGCTGCCCCTCAACCCCCGTCCCTGACGGGCAGCGGAACCCCCGGGTGCGTGGCTCCGGAGATGTCGTCGGGTGGTTCAGAGAAATCTTGTAGGATCCGTCGTCTTTGGCCCACCATGATTTCTTCATTGCATATGTCCATATTGATCTTACTTATTGTTTTTCTGCATGTACATGTTAGACGAACAAAGCAATATACATTAGCAGATATGATAAGTTTAATGCACACTAGGACAATGCTGAGTTTAAGTATAAGTGCTAAGGTGATAGCATAAATGTTAGTGATATCATAATGATTAAACTTAATTGAATGACCAATCAAAAACATAGTTTTGATTTTGGCAACCCGATTAAATTTAAGATAGATAAGCTCATATCACTAATATGTAAACCAATAGGCACATATCACCAAAGGCATAAGTATAAGTAGAAATTCTATAGCGATAGTATGAAGATTAGTGATAATGAAATGCTAAACTTAACATATTAACCATATTCAAAATATGACAATCATTGGACTAACAATCTCTCCCTTTTTGATTATGGCAAATCGGTTAAGTTAGTATGGACACAATAGATGCATGTATCACTAATATACAAAAGATATCAATATCACTAAAAGCATACTACTTAGATTACTTATAAAAGCATACTTAAACTTACTTCTCCCCCTTTGACAGAATCAAAATAGGCTCCCCCGTACTAAGAGATAAAATGAAATCAATCTCATCATAGAAAACAGAGCATGGGGAACTTATAGACAATCATGATCAAGATATAATAATGAAAAACAATGGAAGAAGGGTGTAATGACAAGTTTATAAAGCTACATTGCCAATGTAGAATATCAAATTTAAAAGAGCATGTCAAACACAATATAGTTGGTAAAACAAATAAAATTGATAAACATTCAAAAATAGTTTTACCAACTTGAAATCCAGAAAGTAACTCCAAAATATAATATTATATGAATTAAAACTCTAGTTTTGGAGGAAGCGATATACCAATTGAAAAAGGATTTCAATCAAGGATTTCAGTCAAAACCCATGAGGATTAGATATTGTAAAGTAATTGAACAAAAACCAAGTGAATAGTTGGAAGAATATAACTTATACCAATTGAAATATAAACTTGAAACATTGATCAAAAAGTCATTTGAAAGCAAAATTGTTCAAAAAATATGTAAACCAATTGTAGACAAGAATGAATGATCAAAGTACATAGAGCAATTGATATAGATAATCTCATTATTTTGCAAAATCTGTATGCTTACCCAAGTTAATGCATTTGAACTCAATTACCTTATCATGCTATATGAATACCCTTTTTGATAAACATGAAGGTAAAGGAGAAAAAATACTTGAGAAGGAGAAATTCAGTCGACTTGAATGCTCCCCCTCAAGGTATTGCCAATATAGATAACATGAATTTTTGGTAAGTCCTCAATAAGAAAAGCCAATTAATTAAGCATACAAGGAAAGCCAAAACAATGAAAGCACAATAGTCATCAAGATAAGATATGAAAGTTAATATTAACAAGATGACTAATTTAATCCATATGAAGATAGAGATAAGTAATAAACACTTGCATACACTCTCAAAAATCCTTCACAAATAAAATATCATGACCTCAATCAATAGGTTTGAATAGAAGAAAATTGGGTCCATGATGAACTAGGTATACGACATATTAAAGGGTATAAATAAATTAAATCAATTGATTTGCTCTCCCTCAAAATATGCGTATATAATTCCAAACACTTATAGCATAAAATATATAACTAAAAGATTTGGGGGAAATCAACTATGATTTCTCTCCCTTGCTCAATGCATATAAGGCTACAATATCGTCACAAGACGAATAATGTCATCTTTAGTCAAGAGAAGATATCCAATTAATAGCCGCTAAAGATGGAAAAAAATCAAAAGAATATTCCAATAAAGCACGTATAATCAAAGATGGCATACATTAATCTATATAGAAGGATCTCATATTTAAATATGATAGATCAATATATGTTTCCTTTGAGACAATATCATAATGAAAAAGAATAAAGACAATTAAGAACAATCACGATGATAGACAGAATATAGCTCAAAAATAAATAAAACTCAAACATCATGTCCATGATTATCTAATTAAGAAAGAATCAACCAATTTATTACCTTACATGGACTAGGTATGTTTCACCATATATGTACCCATCAACGGGTAAATCCAAACCTTGCTAATGGTAAATAATAAACCATAAAGTTCAAATAGCAAAGGCCCATACGTGGCAATCCATGAGTAGTCAAGTAGAGTAATAATTAGTTTGATAATCATATAATAAGATATATAGGACAACTCAACCATTAGGATCTTTTATCAATAAAAATAAACAAATTGAACATGATCTAACAAATCTCATAAAGAAATCCCAAATCCATATTCATGATAAATCTCATAAAACAATAAAAATATGGAAAAGAGTCATTCTCATTTAAATGATTGCAAACATAATCAAGAAGAGATGTAAATGATACGATAAATCATGACTCAAAAGTGAGAGAAATTTAAGAGATACATGCTAATGACTAATAAGGAAGGAGACTTAAAGAAAGAAATCACAAATCTCCAAGAGAAAAAGATCTAATCAAGAATTTGTAAAACTAGTTTTTAAGAACAAACATACGTATCTAAAATAGGATACAAATTACATTTAGAAGAATTACAGATCTTGTATATGTAAACTAACATATCATATATAGATTGAAAAGAAAAACAATAGCTAGGTGAGTGAAAGTGACCAAATTATATAGCTTAACAATATATCATGAATAAGCAAGCTACATAACTAATTAAGATAAATGAGGTAGGCCATTAACAAGATAAATTTGCTCATTTAGTCACTAACACTAAAGATACTTGCTCAAGCATAGAGTTCACAAAGAGGGCAATACATTTTGAATGAACAAAATGATTTATAGACTCTTTACTAAGCAAGGATAAGAGCATAATGACAATAAGAATTACTCTTATCAAGTAAAGACCAAAAGAGATACTCATGAAAACATAATAAAATAAATCTCTTTGCCAAGTATTGAGATTGGTCCAAGATAATGAAATAATATATTGATCTAGAGAATACAAGATATTATAGCCATTATGAAATAAGTGTATTCTCTAGAATAAAAATTTCAACACAAAAGCTCAAACCATAGTAGCTAAAGTCATAAGAATATGATGTATCAATTACATGTATTCTCATGTGCTACAAAATCATTGGGCAAAATTCAAAAATCATAAACTCAAGGAATGAGCAAAGAAAGATCATTAAGATCAAGAAGCTAAATTGCTAAAGATAGTAAGAATCATATTTTACGAAAATGCTTTCATAGTGCACAATAGGAGTATATAGAAGATATAGATTTGAAAATGTGCACTAAAAATGGAGAAAATATAAAAACAAGACAAAGCACAAAACCATGTGATTCTTAAAAGAACTTCCATAAATAGTCAAGTGCAAGACATAAACAAATATTTCTCTCACCATCCCAACTTAAAGATATAAAACAAATAAATATCAAAAGCTAGGAATCTTTTATATATATATATATATAAGATCAAAATCAATTAAGAACATGTATCCATAATGTCAACCAAAAAGTCAGAGAGATATCATCAAAGAAGACTTTAAGGAAGAAGCTAATTGATTCAAGAAGAACAAATTTGGTCAAAGGAATCAATAGCTAAGGTATGAGATAAGCACAAGTTTGAAGGTAACAAGTATTTTAAGTACTCTTCAAGTCAATAAAAAAATTTAGCTTAACTCTTATGCCCACATAAAGATATTTATACAAAAAAATATATCAACATAAGAAATACATGATCTACATGTAATAAATATAATAATATAGTCATGTATCCTTAATAAATGATTGAAAAAATATCACAAATTCAAAACACGTAAAATAGTCTTTATTAGGCAAAGACATAATTGATTCATAAGAGGTTTAATTAAAATAAAACATGAGAATCAATAATGAATATATATGTGAGCACAAGGTCAAAGTGAAAGTATAAGTATATACTTGTCAAGTGATAAGAAGCTTGTGCTAAACATATATTCACAAATACCGATTTAAAAAATATGACATATTAATACAAACGGCAAGAAGTAACTATTTCAAAAACTTTAAAGACGGAGAGTTAAAATCATATTAACTCAATCAAAACCAAGCTCCTATGGACTAGTGTGATATGCATGCTTTATAAATAAAGATTAAGAATAGCGAGCATGCATGTATAAATGTGTCACACTAATAGAAAATGAGTGATAACCACTACAAAAAAGTAAACTTTTGGGACGACACTATTAAGAACGCAGTCTTAAACGTCCTATAATTTAGTTTTTGGGACAACTATGTTTTTTGTAACAAAAAAATAGTATTATTTGAGACAGATTCAAAAGTAGATCTCTTTCTGGGACTATTAAAAAATTTCATCCCAAATAATCTTAGGACCGTCCTAAGTAATCTCGGCGGGAATACCAAATATTTGGCGGCTCATTACTCTTCTTTTTGGGATTAATTTTTTCGTTCTTCTTTTGTCTCCTATCCGTTGGATCTCCCAGTAGAAATTCCACCGTTGAAAAATTTAACCCATGCCCTAACCCTACATCACATACTTATTTCTTTTTTCCCAATCAACTCTCACATCCTCTCTCTCCCTCTCTCTGTCTCTTAACTATTTTTTTCCTAATCCTCCCTCACAGAATTATCTTCTTTTCCAATCAACTCTCACATGCTCCCTCTCCCTCACTCCGATCTCGTTTTCATACTCACCATCAGGTGTCTTGTTCCCTTTACAACTCAGGTTAGTCTCTCTCCCTTCAAAGTCTTGCACAATGGGTCAATACAAAGCCAAGAATGTTTTGATCCTCATTTATGTTCTCCTGGTCGAGTACCATCCCAATCCGTTGAAGTCTACCTTCGAATTTTGCGACGGCGGCTCGGACCAACGACGACAATGACGCCAGGGAAGGGAGAGATGGGCGTTCCTGAACGTCGGATCCAATCACTATTGACAGCCCTAGGTGAAATAGTTTTACTTTTTTTTCTAATAAATTTATTTTATAGATTTTAGGTTATGGAAGCATCTTATTTGCTTGTTCTATTTGTAAAAATTAATAGCGAAGAAAAATATTTTAATTGATGTTTTTTCATATATATATATATATTTGTGTGCGTTGTTTTTGGCTTTCTCCTAAAATTTTGTCATGTAAAGTAAAAAATTTAGAGTCAAATAACTGTTGTAACTTATATAGTTTTATAGGATAAAAATATAAGGGAATGAAACTTCATTTTTTTCTATTCTTTTGATCAGTTTAATTTTGGATTAGAAAATCAGAGTGAATGGTAGGAGTTTAATTATGGGTAAACAACAAGATTGTCGAAGAATTGAAGGATTTCTAGCTCAATCGATGGAAAAAACGAGATCCGTTCGAGAGTGGGGAGAGAAAATTAGAGGGAAGATGGCGAGATACTGTTAAAAATTAAAGTAGGGATTTAGGTTGTCGGTGTCGGAATTGCTTTGGCGATTTTAAGCGGCCATGGATAAAGAACAGGGATTTAGGTTGTCAGTGCCAAAATTGCTTTGTAATGTAGTCTGAAGTCTTCAAAAAGACTACAATGGTGCTAGTACATTAATAAGTTGCATGCATTTAGAGAATATGAGAATGATTTATTCTATTACTGCATTAGTACTCAGGCGAGCATCCCTACATTCATCATCCATTACATATTAGAGGTATCCAGTTTACTCAAGTGATACCCCCCTACCTTTGGATCATGATGAGTCCCATAAGCAAATGTCATTTTTTCTCAAGAAGAGGATATATTTTAGCCATGTTGTATGGACAGGTACTCAACACAACCCATTTCAGACATAGTGACATGCAATCGACACCTATTTTGGTGTCTCCTAGTTATTGGTGTGTCTTTTTGGATCGACAGAGCTTCTTCCTAGGCTTCGACCTATGTTGCATGGTCACAATACGATCGCAACAAAATTATTGGACAAAATGTTATAGACGCACGACATAGACACCGGCCGGTAACTATTTTTGGAGTGTCCAGGTTGTTCCCATTTCATCTCTGATTCTATCACTTGGTTCTAATACGCGTCCGACACGGCATACATCTGTGATTGTCTGTGCTTCCTAGGTCACTGATGATATGCTAGGCTGTTTCGGGATAGAGTTTATGGATCTGAGTTTGTTGTGTTTGTACAGTTTTATCTTTTCTGCTTCTGATCATCGGGTACAGGAAGGTGCTGGCTTTGTTGCTTTACTTGTTGAACAATGTCGCTTTGTGGTTGTTGTGGTTTATATCTACAAGTTAGTTTTTTCCTAATTTTTCTTTTGGGGGTTCGAAATTAGCCTAAACTATCACATCTGGTCGTTATTAATGTCATTTTTTTAAAAAAACATTCCATAAAGATGGAACTTATGAAACTTATGAAACTTATTACCAAACCAGCCATGTTTCTAAATTCATATTTACGAAAATAGCTAACATTAGTGAAATCACATTTTATTTTCAACAACATGACTTATTAGACATGCTGGATGGACTTTAAATCGTGTTTCAAAATGCAATTAAAAAAAAGGATGGTACGTTGGTAACATGTTTCAGAACAAGCACTTTTATGGAATATTTGTTTAAAAAAGACATTATTTTTACAAGAGTACTAATGTGCATATCGGATAAATGTCAATTTTACTTTTTGTTGCATTCTTATTCTATCTATTTTACTTCATATTGATGTTCACCCTCTTTTTTGTAGTTTACAACTAATGAGTGGATATGATTCATTAACTCTGCAGTATCCTTCTTGTAAAGGCTTTCAGTTTTGCTATTGAAGGACACCACAGCTGCCCTGCGAGCATGTGTTGTATTTTGCTCCAATCCAGCTCAATATTATATTCATCAATGTAATCCCCTTATCCTATTTCTTTTCAATAATTGAATATAATTTTGTAAACTATTATGATCAAGATTTAAGCATCTTTTTGACAGATATTTGGAGAGTCTATATGCCTTTTCTTCACTTAGAGGAGTATACTACTTATTCTCTGGTGCTAATAATATGCCTTTCCTTGATTCATAGTAGACGGTTTAGGCTTTTCAATACATTATTGTTTGCTTAAGAGAGATTCGTTTGTATGTGTATATAAATATTTGTGTCTACTAGGAGAGTTTTTGTACAAAATCCTAAAACAACCTACCTTATATGCTTCATTTTGGTAATTAATTGATTTATTTGTCTTTTCTATTATCATTTAATTGATATCTTAGTTGAACTTCATCTTCTAATAACCGGATTGCCCGATTTGACACATTTGACTATCCGGACCAGGAACCCACACCATTTGTGGTCATAGTATCTGAGTTCCTGGGGAGGCAGGGGGGCGGTAACTTCGGATTGAACTTCACTTCTGGCCTCTATAGGTATATATATTAACAACGCCATGTATAAACCATAAATTCATTCCAAGTAGTTATGAAACTTCACACGAGTCAATTTGGATATTTCTGAAATGATATGGTCCATTAGATAATATTTGGCCAGATATTGTAACAATGCTGCAACCCTCTTGGTTTATACTATCATACTCTGAGTCATGCCATTATTTACTGAACTCTTTTTTCTTCTTGTGTAGGATGCAGATTTGATCATGTTAGCTCTGGCTACACATGAAGTGCATTTTTCGATCTTGAGAGAGGTTAGTATGCATCCATGCTATTTTCATTGTTCTGCCTTGTCGAAAGATGTAACTAGCACACAATTCTATCTACTGCTATTACGCTTTCGTAGTCATCCCTTATATCTCTTAGCTGTTTCCATTGGTTTGTTACCCTATTATCTTATAGGATGAACACACACACACACACACACACACACACACACACACACACACACACACACACATATATATATATATATATATATATATATATATATATATATATATATATATATATATATATATTTCTGGATTTTATGTTGAAGTCTTTTGGTTATCAGGGATTGGGTTTATTGCTTCTTTTTACTGCACCCCACTTATATTTTTATAGCCAGTATTATATTGCTGATGTACATGGATACTTTATTTCTTCGTAAATATTGGTTTTATTCATGTTGTTTTTCTTCTGTATCAGGTCGTCTTCACTCCTGGACAGCAGGATAAGTGTTTCTTGTGCGGTCAAATGGGCCATTTAGCTGCAGATTGCCAAGGAAATGCAAAAAAAAAAATCTGGTGAGTTTGACGAGAAGGGTGAGGATACTACTCCAGCCAAAAAGCCTTTCCAGGTCTGTTCCTTGCTAGCTTCGATCAATACTTATTATATTTTTCAAGTTTCCATTCACTTTGGCTTCATTTATAGCATGTGCTTTTATCCTAATATTTAGATTTTTGCAGTTTCTACACATCTGGACTCTTCAGGAGTACTTAGAATATGAATTTAGAATTCCTAATCCTCCTTTCGAGATCGACTTTGAACGCATAGTTGATGATTTCATATTCATTTGTTTCTTTGTTGGAAATGATTTTCTTCCGCACATACCGACACTTGAAATTCGTGAGGTTTGTTCCTTTTTTCCATGCCCAAGTTATATCGATTGTTTCCAGGGAATCAATCCACTTTTTGTTACATGGATAAAGGTTTATGGACCTTGCATAAACTTTCTGCATTCATATAAATTATAGCCTTTTTTTGTCCCAACAAGAATGTGCACTAAATTTCACATATATCTGTACTTTATGGACAGGGTGCGATCAATTTGCTGATGGCTGTTTATAAGAAAGAATTCAAGTTGATGGGTGGCTATTTGACGGATGGATGCACGGTAGATGGACATCCTTTTGCATTTGCATATACATGTGCACCAAAACTAACAATTAGAATTTTGATTTTAATTCTATGCTGGTCTTTTGATGAGTGACGTACATTTTCTTTCTTTTGCTAGCCAAATTTAAGCAAAGTCGAGCATTTTATTCAGGCTGTGGGTTCCTACGAGGACAGGATATTCCAGAAGAGAGCTCGCCTGCATCAGGTGTGTATTCAGTGACTGGTTTTCTTTCTTTTCCCCCCTATTATTCCATACATACACCTACCTGCAACCTAGATGGATAGTTGTATTGCTTCCTTATGAATCCTTTGGGGTACTTAGATAGATTCTAAAAATGTCAGAATTCAAGGTCACAAGTGTTCCAAGATATTCATCTAACAAACTTATTACTGCTTCTCCAACTTAACTGTTCATTAAAGGTAGCTTTGCAATCCAATTTAAAAGTGGAAAAACATTGATTCAAGTGGTTTAATGCATGGAGGTACAATTTTCAGAAGGATGGTGCTCTTATCGCTATAGGAACATTATGTGATAAATTAAAGCAAACTGAACCTTACAAGTAAGAGCTAGAGCCTATGTTAGTGCAACATGTTTTTCCTGAGTTCACAAGCCATGTTGGCCATCTTAAAGCAAAGGTTAGATATTTACTAAACTTAAGGACCCTTTTGCCTTTATATACTTATCTTTCAACTCATGTGCTATTTGTTACTCGAGTATCAAGCAACATAGATTGCAGGCCAATATGCCTATACCAATTTCTCTGATCAAAATAATTTTTGGAAAGTATTAAATTATTTTGTTGCTGGGTCAAGGGATACTGAACTTGATGTATGTGTTGATCTAGTCTTTGCATTGCTCCTTTGTTGAAGCATGCAAAGGTAGATTTTTCTTATTGGCTTTTTCTCACATTCTTTGTATTGCGCTCCTATGATATCTAATTGTGATTTTTATGTTCTTGAACAAGGCAATGAGGTTACATGACTCGTAGTTTGATAACTTATCCATCCATGGTGCAGACAACTTATTCCTCTACCATCTTGATTTAAACACTAAAATCCATTTCATGTGATGAGAATTTTGCTATATGTTCTTGGTAGTAGAATTAATGCCAAAGAAGTTTCACAACATACATGTTTCTTAAGCCCATCGTGCAACTACCATTCCGTACCTCGAAAACTGTTTTCGTCCAGTATTCTTTGTAACTACAGGATGGAAAATTTTGAAATATTTTACTTCATTGCAGCATACTACTGAGGTTGTATAATAGGTTTATCTACTAATTGTATGATCAATGCTTCTTTAATCTAAAAATAATTGCGCGCCTCTCTAAGTTGGGCATGATTAGGACTTGTTCGAATTGTTAACTTCTACTTCTATTCTAACAATACCTTTGTATTTGCATCATCTAATTGTAACATATTGCAATAACCCTGCCAACCCTGTCAATGTTGTGGTAACATTTTTACTGGATCTCATCTTTGTGATTTCTTTCATTGTACATAAAATCTCCTTTTATGATTGTTGTAAGTATCCTTTCATATATATTGATACTAGACACATTTTCTTGAAAATATTTTCTAGACTAATTGTTGTAAGTATACTTTTATGATAAATTTTTGCTTCTTTACATTGTTATTAGACACATTTTCTCAATGATTGATAAAATAATAAAATTTTCTTGCTAATATATTAGCATGTCTTAATTTTATTTGCAGGTCCTTCAAAAGCATTATGGATTTACTTAAATGATGGGCGACGACTCTTGTGATGGAAAAAAATTTGGGTTAATTTTGTAAATGTTTAATAAATGATTCAAAAACATGGTGTAGTGTTTAATATTTGGGTTCATAATTTTGTATGTAATGGTGGAGATGATGGATTCATTTTGTAAGTGATGGTATGGGTGATGTATTGTGTTTTGGATTTATTTTGGAAATGATTCTACGGGATGCTTAATGTTAAGCTTTTCTGTTGTTTATCAATTGAACATTATAGTTATATATGGAATTTGTTGTCTTCTAATTAATGTAATATGTTTCTTCTATTTTGTAAATGATAGTAAAGAATGCTTGATGTTGTTGAGTTTTTTTTGTATGGGAGCTCCGACACTTGGAGATACGTCTGAGGATAAGCTTGACAACGGCCATGACCATATGAATTATGTTATATGTGTATTTAAATTGTATATTTTATAGCTGGAAAAATGCAAACAATAATTTCATAAGTATTACTTTTGGAACGATTATGTAATTGTCCTAGATATAAATGACATCCTTTTGTGACGCTAGCAAATTTGTTTAGGACGGATGTTATTCGTCACAAACTCTTTATTTTGGGACCGTTTTGTAAACCGTCGTAAACATGTAATAATTCAAACTCTTTTGGTACGGTTACATTTTTCGACCCTAAAACCAAATTAGGACGGTATTTTTCGTCCTAAAACGTTTTGCCACGCCACCCTAATAGCACTGTCACTTACCGTCCTAAAATTCGTCCCAAATCACAATTTAGGACTGATTTGGGTCTTTTTAAGACGGATTTTTGGGGTCCCAAAAAGACACTTTTTTGTAGTGAACTACATAGTGTGAACTAATCATTTA
The DNA here is from genome assembly GCA_029216955.1 of Iris pallida. Lineage (NCBI taxonomy): Eukaryota > Viridiplantae > Streptophyta > Magnoliopsida > Asparagales > Iridaceae > Iris > Iris pallida. The sequence goes on along the minus strand of JANAVB010037881.1, from coordinate 28,279 downwards.
AGCCGAGTAACTAGTCATGCTAGATAAAAGAATTAATAAGAAAATTAACTAAGCATGCTAGTATTATATCTCACATTGATTTATATAAAAGGCAACTAAAGGATATCAATGTGAGCTAGTAGCAAGTTGTCAAAGGAAACATGCTAGATTCTACAAATATAAACTATTTAAAGAGAATCGTTTAGCATGTTGCCAAAATGGCTCTAGTGGCCACACTTATGTTGGTGCAATTGCTTGGAAGATGACCTTTGAGCTTTGCAACCACCAACACGCTCCTCGGTGCTATGTCCTGATATAAGAAGCTTCACCTACAACATTAGGCGAAGACTTTGGTATCCAAATAAACTTGGATCCACATTTGTTAGCTTTAGGGACCCATATACTATTTACTCTAGCATTGGTAGAAAAACTCCTACGAATAGGACAAGTTAAGCTCATGTGTCCAATGCGAGAGCAATAGAAGTACCTAATACTAGTGTGTGCACATGTATCAGAATGAGCATGGTTATGAACATGTGACATACTAGAAAAATGAATATCTCTAGAGTGAGCATGAGAAGATTTGGTTTTAAGAATATTATGTTCTAATAGCAAATCATCATGCATGCAAGTAAGAGAATCAAATTTAGCATTTAAAATATCATTCTCTTTTTCAAATAAAGCAATTCTAGAGATAAAAGCATCATTTTGTTTCTTTAAAGTGTCAATAGAAGAATCATGCAAATGATTTAGCTCATGAGTTTGCCTTTTAAGATCTTTTATTGATGAGAAAAGAGATTTGATTTTCAAAATTAAAGCCTCATTCAAACTCTTTAAAGAAACACATGATGAGTTTTGAGAATCAAGTCTAGATAATAAATCATTGTTTTCATTTCTCAATAATCATTAGCTTCTTCTAAATAAACAACCTTTTTAGAAAAATTTTCATTTGTAAAATGAAGGTTATCAAGAATCTCTAAGGATTGTTTAGCCATGGCTTTCCACTTAGAGCATTTCTTGTATTTAGAAGAACCATGATTGTCTATGCTACTAGAGGTAAAACCCTCTTTATCGGAGGATGAGTAGGAGGAATACGATGCCATAAAAAATAACAAGGATCTACTCTAAGGATGTTAAGCCTAACAATAGAGTCCTTGCTCTGATACCAATTGTAGGAACCCTAGAGGGGGGGTGAATAGGGTCAAGCTAACTAATCAAGCACTTAGCACAAGCTAATGGGCAATTTAAAAATATAAGTGCAAGAGAAGAAGCAATAACAATACCGACACACGATATATCCTGGTATCCTCCCAAGAGGTACTTCAGTCCCGGAACTCTCTCCGGCTTTAATCCACTATTTGAGTAAATAGTTACACACGAGTTTGGATCCGAAGAACTCGCCAACTTCTTACACGAGAGCTTTAATCCGAAGGCCTCTTCGACTTCAACCGAGAGTTTGGATACGAAGACTCCCCAACTTCAACCGAGAGTTTCGATACGAAGACTCTCCAACTTCAACCGAGAGTTTGGATACGAAGACTCTCCAACTTCAACCTTTCACAATAGGTTTTGATCTCCTTATACAATAAGATGAAGATCTCACTTTTCAACTCAATAACTCTAACACAATTTGTGGATGGCAAATGAAAGCTTTGTAGAGTTGTTTGTGGATAGGCTTTAGTGGTTTAGAAATTTTTAGGCTCAAAGCATCAACCTTGAATGAAGGGGTTCAAGGCTATTTATAACCAAAGCATTGAAAAGAGCCAAAGGCAACTTTTCAGTCAACGACCGACATACCGCCGGTATGAGTCGACATACCGTCGGTATACCGGTCTGGGATTGCAACGGCTCGAAATATAGCCGTTGGGATCATTTAATGCTGAAAATCCGACCGTTGGACTTTCAACGTTACGGAATCGGTATACCGTCGGTATGATCCGGTATACCGTCGGTATACCGATTTTGTAGACAGAAACTTTCTGTGAACAAAATCGGTATACCGTCGGTATGCACCGGTATACCGTCGGTATGCCGATTTTTATTCGAAAATGATCCTGGGCTGGTTTCTACCCTAGCTTTCGATTTTTCCATCCATTTCTTGTGTTTACAATAATTTCTAAGACTCATTACAGACTCCAGATATACTGTAGCAGGTGCAGGCTTCTTCAGAGTCTTGAAATGATGATGGCATGGCTTGGCTTCTTCCTTTGATAGGTGCTGGCTTTTTTCCTTGGCGGCAGCTGTCCAAAGATATCCAGTTTGTGAAAACTGAATACCTTTCGGGGGCTTCGCCCCCGAACCCCCGACGAGGGGCACTACCCCCCTCGACCCCCGTCCGCTGACCGGGCAGCGGAACCCCCGGGTGCGTGGCTCCGGAGATGTCGTCGGGTGGTTCAAAGAAATCTTGTGGGATCCGTCGTCTTTGGCCCACCATGATTTCTTCATTGCATATGTCCACATTAATTTTGCTTATTGCTTTTCTGTATGTACATGTTAGACGAACAAAACAATATACATAGTAGCAAGTATGATAAGTTTAATGCACACTAGAACAATACTGAGTTTAAGTATAAGTGCTAAGGTGATAGCATAAATGTTAGTGATATCATAATGATTAAACTTAATTGAATGACCACAATCAAAAACATAGTTTTGATTTTGGCAACCCGATTAAATTTAAGATAGATAAGCTCATATCACTAATATGTAAACCAATAGGCACATATCACCAAAGGTATAAGTATAAGTAGAAATGCTATAGAGATAGTATGAAGATTAGTGATAATGAAATGCTAAACTTAACATATTAACCATATTCAAAAATATGATACAATCATTGGGCTAACAATCTGCCTACAGACGACCCTGGAGCTCCGAAAGCCTACGCTCCTCGTCTTCTACCTGGCTTGCGAGAGTGGCCTTCACCCACTCCTTCACGGCCAGCTTGACCTGCATCAGGCGAGAGACTAATGTGAACTGCGAATTCCCCGAGACTGTAAATGCCAAACCAGTCTGCACCACCTCCGCATATACCCTACCACAAGATGCCATTTGTTAAAAAATCGGAACGGCCGACCGCTGGGCTTAGTCCTCTCCACCAGGCGGACACAAACCGGGATGTGATCACTCATAACCCGCCGCTAAACCCTCTGCAACTGCCATAGAAAAAAACAGTCAACCACGCTGGGTTAACTAGGGCTCGGTCCAACTGACACACAATCCGCTTGTAAGTGGCCTTATTGTGCCAAGTCCATAGATGCCATGTTCTCCCAAGGGATAAGAGTCCAGAAGTCAGTAGGCATTGTTGAAATTCTTATTGGTTCATATGTGCATTGGCTCACTAGTAAACAAAATAAATTATAATATATGATTCACGAACATTATTCTTATGTTGAAAACGGAGCATGAAGTAGCACAATATTGTCTTTTCCAAGCAAGAAGAAACCTACGAGGACTAAATTAAAGTGTAGAATATGCAGACGAGCTCGATATCGCAGCACAAAAGCAATAACTTAAGAATAATGCTATTTGTCCCTCCAAACTATCCCTCCTTACGTGACAGCTGATGTGGCAGCTGACATGGCAAATTTTAAAATTAACATTAACTTTATAATTATCATTTATTAATGTTAACATTAAAATTTAAATTAATATTAACGTTAACATTAACACTAATATTAATATTAATATTAACATTAATATTAATATTAACATTAATATTAACATTAATTAATATTAATATTAATATTAATATTAACTTTAACATTAATATTAACATTAATTAATATTAATATTAATATTAATATTAATATTAACTTTAACATTAAATTAACATGGAAAATTTGGGTGATTAGTTTTTTGGGTTAAAATTTGCCATGTCATCTGTCATGTCAGATGACACATAATATTATTTAACATGTCATGTCAGTTGCCACATTAGGAAGGATGATTTGGAGGGACAATTTGAAGGTATGAATAGCATTACTCATAACTTAAACACAACGACATTTGCGTTAAAAATTCAAAGAGAAAAAAAATTACGGGACGATTAGAGTGCAACCCAAAATAAATCAACTAATGAATAAAGAAAATTTACCTACTCTCCTTCAACTTCTCCAGCTGATCCATAAAAAAGAAGGGTTGCAATGGAGAGCGGATTTTCGAACGATATTTCTTTGAATCAAACCAAAAACTCTCCTGAAATCTTACTTCTTCTTCTTGAAAGTAGGAACCCTTTGTGAAATTTCACATAGCCACTAATCTAGTTGTTGGTGATAATTCCATACAGAAATTGTGGTAGGAGGCAACTAATATACCTCTTGCCTAATGTTGAATTAACTATGGCAAAAGTAAATCCGGCTCGACTATACATTGCCGATATACCGTCAGAATATTGGCAATGTACTGGGGGAACACAAACTTGGCCCCAAAAGCTGCTTGAAACTTGGAGAATTGGATGATGTACTGCTTTGATACTGCTCGAAAAACTATTGACGTTGACTCCAATTAGGGCCCTCATCCGTCTTCTTCGACTTTCCAAACTTCTCCGACATACGACTTCTTCGACTTTCTCCGACATACGAATGATGTTCGTTGTACTTTAGCATTCCCCATAGAGGAAGGAAACATTAACCCAAGGGCCTTCAAATAATGTGGTGAGTCGCATCCGCCTCCACTACTGATATGTACCTAGTAACTACTTGAACAATACCCGATTATAATAAAGTTGAATTTTCTCTTACAACTGCTCTTGCTACTCCTTATGCTAATGTATTAACAAAAATCTTTTTTTTTTATGTGTCTTTTTCTTCAGCTTGACAAATGTCAAGGAGGGATTCGAAGCGCCTTCTGTGCCGAGGTCCCAGTATTACCACTAGGCCAAAATCCATAGACGTATTAACAAAAATCATAGGGGAACAAACATCATAGGGGAACTCATGAGTTTCTAATTTTTCAAACTCAGCCATGAAAAATTTGTTATTACAAGTCATTGCGAAGTATGCGATTCCTAACCCTTTTGATAAGTTAAAAGAGGAAGTTGAGCACCAAGGCTACATAGTAATAGAAGGGTGTTAATTTAATCAACCAATCAATTAATTTTACAGAAGAATACAGAAGAACAAATTAAATAAATTTCATAGCCAAAGAAAGAAAGAAATCAGTAACAAATATATGACAGAGAATCTTAACAAAAAAATTAGTATTAGAATCACCATTGATAAGAGAGGAGCCCCCAACTCTCTCTACCCCCATAACAGAAAAATAACTCCATATATAAAACTTTCCCTCCTCTTCTCTCTCTCTCTCTCTCTCTCTCTCTCTAGCTCTCTAGCTCTAAAACAAAACAATCATCCCATAACAAACACTTCTCACATTCCTCGATTTCCTAGCAATGATGGAGGAGAAGAGAGAAGAAGGAGACGCACAACAGAACCAATCCTCAGGTGTGCTACTCTCTCTCTCTCTCTCTCTCTCTCTCTCTCTCTCTCTCGTTTTCATTCTTTTGCTTGCTTCTTTTGAATCATTTCTTTTGGTGATGAGTGATGGCTTGTGTAGATGATCAAAGCTCAAATATGGTTGACAACAAGAACAACAGCATCAAGAGTTCTTCTGGAGACAGCCAAGGTCTGTTTGTGTTCTTCTTGATACAAATTGTTTCTTTAATTCTGTGAATAGTTGCATATGCGTGCGTGCGTGCATTGGCCACCGGTAGAGTTTTAGTTTCTGGTTTCGAGTCATTTTCTTTTGTTCATGGGCTTTGTAGATCAAGACTACAATGTGGTTGACAAGAAGAACAGCAGCTGCAGCAACACAAGTTCTGATGATGACAAAGGTTCGTTGTGTTTGATACTAGTTGTTTCTCATAATGCATGCATTGTTAGTTTTCATTCCTTGTTTGTAGTTCAAGACTCCAATGTGGTTGACAACACCATCAAGAGTTATTCCGATGATAGCCAAGGTTTGTTTGTGGTGCTCTCGATACAAGTTGCTCTTCAATTCTTTTGATGGTTAGGCATTGGTACTTCTAATTTCTTGCTTCTTTTGAGCCAACCCTTTTGTTGATGAGTTGTGTAGATCAAGATACCAAAGTGGTTGAGAAGAACGACAGCTGCAGCAGTAAGAGTTTCTCTGGTGATGGCAAAGGCATGACTTCTTGATACAATTCTTCTCTTTTCTTCGTAGTTGCATTCATGCATTGGTAGCTCGTTGTCTTCTCTTTTCTTCGTAGTTGCATTCATGCATTGGTAGCTTGTTGTCATGATCCTCCTGGTTCTTGGTCATTGTCAGTAGAAAGCAAGACTTCCGAGATCCCCGCGGAACAAGAAAAGCACAGTAGTTCCAATGGAGGCGATGAAGCGCAAGAAGATGATTCTTCATTGGTTGCAGATGATTCTGGTATGGAAGTTCGTTACTTCTTTATTTACTTTTTCCAATTGTGCATGAATGTTATTACTATATTCTAGAGTAATTTAGGGCTCACATAGGGAATTTAAGGAGATGTTATAGCTATTTCAATGTTCTTGAAGTGTGCCATATATTTGGTAGTCAATTAGGGGTTTACTACTTTGGATTCCTTACTGAAGACTGTTTCAAGTGAATGACACACGACACAACTCAATATAAACCATCAACATAAACAACAACAATAATTTTGGTAGTTTTTTCATGATTCTCCTGGTTCTTGGTCATTGTCAGTAGAAAGCAAGACTTCCGAGATCCCCGCGGAACAAGAAAAGCATAGTAGCTCCAATGGAGGCGATGAAGTGCAAGAAGATGATTCTTCATTGGTTGCGGATGATTCTGGTATGGAAGTTCGTTACTTCTTTATTTACTTTTTCCGATTGTGCATGAATGTTATTCCTATATTCTAGAAACAACAATAATTTTGGTAGTTTTCTCATGATTCTCCTGGTTCTTGGTCATTGTCAGAGGAAACAAAGATTTCTGGGAGTGCGGATGATGTAGAGGAACAAAAAAAGAAGAGTTCTGATGGAGGCGTCGAAGCACAAGAAGATGACGGTGATTCTACACTGGTTGCAGATGATTCTGGTACGGGAGTCTTTTACTTTTTCCATCATTGTGTATGAATGTTGTTACTATATTCTAGAACAACTTAGGTTTCACATAGGGAATTTAAGTAGATACTATAGCTATTTTTGAAGTGTGTCATGTATTTCCTAGTGGACAAATACCAATTGGATTTTGGAATGACATTGCAAATCGTATCGATTATGGTTTTCTACTTTGGATTCGGTACCAAAGACTATGTTTCAGGTGAATGAGTACAGCACGACACAATACGACAATATTTTTGGCGTGTTCTTGTGCATTTTGGAGTGTCCATGTTCAATACGTAGGAGTGTGTTTGTATTGCGTGATGCGTGTCAGACAAAATGAAACGGACATGACTCGTGAATTTCCGTGCTTCCTGGTATCCATGATCTAGAAAGGATCTTAACAAGAAACCTATAAGGCTAGTTGGCTGGTAGGTATTCTTGATTTACCTTATATGTACACGTTATTAATGTCGACCGTGTCATGACACTGAAACAAGACAGATCTTGGTGGGTCCTAATGTATTTGTAGTTCCTCTGTTGTGTATGACACGTACTTATAGTCTTATACATCACCAGCTTTTGAAGTGTCCGTGTTCCTGTATCCATAGCAAAAGAGGTATCTTAACAAGAAACATGTTAGTCTAGTAGGCTGGTAGGGGTTCTTGAATACCATATCTACATAATTTCAATGTGTGTTACGAGACAGAATTTTGTGTTTTCTAATGTATTATGGAGTGTCTATGTAAGATATTTGTTTGACATGACATGGATACATCACCATTCCTTGATTCATACCTTTGATACCCTTCAACTTTCGATGTTCTGCATTTGTTTCATAACATTAAAATTCAGTTGGCAGTTATTTCCTAAAAAAGTTGATAACTTCAGTAGGCACATTCTATTGCTTTGTGTGATCCCTTCTCTTTTGCAGCATGAGGTGACAAGTAGTCCTAAAAAAGTTGATATTAGTTGTTATTTCTAGTTACTCGACTTACTATGACTATGTTAACTAGGTCCTGGTAGTAATGCCCTAAACTACTCACTGTCCATCTTGATAATCATTTTCTTTTGTTATTATATTTCTTTCTGCTTCAATTTCTACCAGTAGTATAGAATTTTTACTTTATCAGCTCAATTAGCTGGATTAAAATCAGATATCAACTTTTCTAATCTATCAATTAGTGCAACCTGTCCCTTTTCTTCACCATATAGTTCTATGATATCTGCAGTGAATACTCAACTTTGTGGATCTGCATCATTTTATTGTAGCAATTTACTCGGATTTAATTTGTTTGTTTATCGAATATCATCTATCCACTAAACAAATACAAGTGATATCGGAATAATTTTACAGTATTCAGTTTCCATACTAATCAAATACAAGTGATATCGGAATAATTTTACAGCATTCAGTTTCCATACTAATCATATGTTTTAATGTGTTCTGATTGGTTCATATTTCAAGAGATTTTAGTATCAGAGAGTAAATAAGGCTCCAAAATAATTTCTTATAAAAAAAGAAAGACAAACAGAGCACCCATCACCAAGTACACTCGCTTTAGGTTTTCAATTAGTAGCAATTGTAGTTTCTTTGATATCGTTTGGACAAAAGGGTGCAAGTTCTTTGATGTAATTTGGTCTTTGAATATCATCTTTTATGCACTTCCCCTTAAAGTTGTTTTCAAATTCTCGCTTAGTCATGTTATGTCAATACAGAGAATTCTCAGGACTTTCATCACTTGTGATCCTCTTACTGAATCTGAATTCCTCTCAGGAAAAATCCAAGAATTGTACGATCCACCGCATGACAACAATGGTCAACATCCCGATGTTGGAACTGTCAAGGATCAGTATGAGGATGATACAGAGTTGAAAAATAATCCACTGCCCTCTATAACTGATAAAGATGCGTTTACAGATGACAGAACGACTTCTGCTTGTGACCTAACAGAAACGAGTATTCAGGATTCTTTCAAAAAAATAGTAGATGATACTAGTACCGAGGAAGTGTCTGATGATGTATCCATCGACATCCCTCCCGATACTAGTACATATTATGTGTCTGATTGTGTAGCCATCAACATCCCTCCCGATACTAGTACCCAGGATGTGTCTGCTAGTAGTTCATCAAATAATGATCCTGAGACATCAAAAGGTTTTCCTAATGAGGGTTTGGAAGATGAAGAACATGAGTTGAAGGCTTGCATTCCACAAGGAGATATGGGATCCCAACAAGAATTCAGAACCAAATCTTGTGTTGTACAGGATCGTTTTCTGAAGATGTTGATACTGGAGATCTAGGCAGTACCTCAGATTCTGCTCAAATGGAGAACTCAAGGAGCACTACAGAGAATGAAAGTGTGAAGGAGCATGTACCTGACATACCTGACCATCAAGAAGATGCATATAGCAAGTCATCTCAATCAGAACCATCAAGCTCTCAAACAATTTCTGCAGATATTCCAATTGCAGACTCACACAAAGATCTTCTACAAGTCAATGTCGAAAATGTTCAAACTGAAGAACATGACTTGAAGGCTTGCATTCCACAAGAAATTCAGAATCAACTCCTGTCTTGTACCTCAGATTCTGTTCAAACGGATAATGTACCTGACATACATGATCATCAAAAAGATGCAGATAGCAAGTCATCTCAATCAGAATTTGAGAAAGTAACTGCAGATAATTTGAACACCAGCGAAGGGCAAGGTAATATGGAAGGTTTGCCATCTATGACAAATGTTAACTTTGGAACTGAGATATCTAATTCGAATTCTAAAATTGCTGATGATATGGGATTGGATGCACCAGAATGCTCTTCAAAAGCCACAGCTGGAGAGTCATCGAGCTCTCAAGTAATTTCTGCAGATATTCCAATTTCAGATTCATTCCAAGAAGATCTAGTAAAAGTCGATGTTGAAAATGTCCAAACTGAATCCACACCAGAAAGTCACAGCGCCACAGCTGGAGAACCATCGAGCATTTCTGCAGACATTGCAAATGCAGATTCAAGCAAAGATCTTGTACAAGTCAATGTTCAAACTGATTCCTCTCCAGAAAGTCACAACACCACAGCAGGAGAATCATCTAGCTCTCAAGTAGTTTCTGCAGATATTCCAATTTCAGATTCATCCCAAGAAGATCTAGTACAAGACAGTGTCGAAAATATTCAAACTGAATCCATGCCAGGAAGTCACAACGCCACAGCTGGAGAACCATCAAGCATTTCTGCAGACATTGCAAATGCAGATTCAAGCAAAGATCTTGTACAAGTCGATGTCAAAAATGTTCAAACTGAATCCACTCTAGAAAGTCAAGTGATTATTGTAGAAGTTGGCTCTGCTGCTGTGTCTGAACGTCAGACAGCTCCTTCAGTGAGCACTCTGCCCTGTGATCCGGCACCAGAAATTCTGGATGAGTCAACAACCAAACAGCTCTCTGAAATATCTTCTTCGGACAACAATGATCACCAGAACACTCAGAAGAGTCACCTAGAGACTTCTGATCAGCCAGTTGATGAAAATAAACTTTGTGAAGGGTCAACAGAAACCGTGGTTGGCGACAAAACTGCTTATACTGTCACACCCAAAACTGAGACTAAGCAAATGGAAGGAGGAAAAGCTGTAACAGACCTCATGAGGATCCAATCGTTCAGGACGATCACAATGCTGGAGTTTCCCATCATGATGGACATAATGTGTCATTTGAAGAGCATCAAACTCCATCATTGGGCATGCAGGCTAGCGGCCAGGAATCATTCAATCTTGACAACTCCCAAAGCAGTGGTCAGTCCTTACAACCTAACATTGAGGTAACGGACTCGACAAGCCAAAAAGACACCGACAAAAAGCAACAACACTCTGTTTCAGGTCAGAATATCTTTACTATACCATGTTGCATCCTTGTGATCACCCTGGTTGATATTTCTACAAAGATATTTCTCTCTGGTATACGTAGTGTTGCTCATCTTCTTATATGTTAGTGATCAATTAGAATTATCAACTAATATGAACTCATTCAAACATTAACAGAAACATAAAGCAAAATGTAACATTCTGATATGCCAATTCTTGAAAATTTTAGGGCATGACACTATTTTCTTCTATGCTAGAAGTGTTGATCCAACTGACATACCTTGGTGGTTTTGTTTTGATTTTAGTTAGAACATTAGTCCCAAAGAATCCCTTAATCTATTTTAGAATCAGTACATTTAATTAATGTACTAACATTTAATTGATATGAATCGGGTCAGGCATCTGTTTCCAGATTATAGAATAGTAAAGCTAAGCGCATTGCAGGATTTGAACAAGTTTTAGAACTGATACCAGAACCAAGACCGATACCTGAATCAAAGTTTTAAAAATGAAATGGATACCATCCTCTCCCCCCAAGATACTCCTCATCAACCAATGAATCCGCACAAACAGAAGCATTACAAACTTAAAACACGTATCAGCATATTTAAGTTTGACAAGCAATGTATCAGGCTTCCAAGTTTACCCTTAGTTGGGAATAAGCAAACACTCGGATATGATTTAAGTCTGACAAGCAATGTATCAGGTTTTTGGCTTAATCTGAAATTTTGGTCTATTCCAGGACATAGTCCAATATCTACAGTAGGACCAGGGAGTAGTTCTATGTTCGTAACAATGAGTAGAACAAAATTGTGCATACTGCACAGTATTTGTTTGTAAATGAGGCTTCCAATATGTATATATAGAAATGTCACTCCAAATGCATCGGCGACATATCTAATAGACTGTTTTTCTAAATGTGTCAAAAACATGTCAATTTTGAAATGTTGTTCAAAAACATGGGATGTGAGTAAAAAGTATCTCCTTGGGTAGGGAAGCGAAACGTGCTAGTTAGATATTGTGATGGGTAGAGTTTATGTTAGTGATATATTTACAAGCTGTAGAAGAGTGAACTCTATGACTCAGTATGGTCATGAATATTTGGCTTCTATAATTTGATTATGTGCTTTTATCTGTAAACTCCTATATTGCAAGTGAGAATGCTCTCTTTTCTGCAATGTTTTTCCTTGTGGAAAAGATTTTGCATAAATTCTTCACCGCTTGTCATTTCCTAAATGTTCCTCATGAATTGGCTATGGATTTCATCTTTTGTACCATGAAGATCTTTTGAATGTTTTAGGGGGGTTAGTACAATTGTTAAACATATTTCCATTTATTTCTTGCAATAGATGATGCAGATCCGTCAGAAAGTGGATTCCCTAAACCTGATACACCACCTGCACCATCCACCGACACCCAAGCATCGAAGAATTTGCCCGATCCTACATCAGCAGCAAAAGATGATATCCCCAGCGGAAAGAAGCCACCTACAGCCCTGTGCGTGACACACCCAAGTATCCTGCTGCTTCTGACGAGGAGACAAGGTTGGCTTTGAGGAATGCTACTGTTTCTTTGAAGAGCCGCCTTGCTGAGACCAAGACCAATCCTGTGAGCAATCTGTCAGAAATAGTTGAAGAAGAACCCAATTCTTCTCAAGGCAGTAAGAATCCGGAGAGGAAGGGAAAAGGAAAATCATGGTTACCGTTCAAGTGCTGCCAATTCGATGATGCTGAAGACGACAATGATGATAAGGCGATAAAACACTAGTCTATTGACTTACCTTACCATTGCCTCAGAAGGATTCAGAGGCCTCATTGACGTATACTCGTCATTTTACAAGGCTGATAAGGTTCTAGATTTGAACTTGTTTTCCTTTTGTTGCTGGCTGTAGGCTATTTCAGGTCATTGATATTGTTATTCATATTAAGCACAACCTCACAATTTGATTGATGTGTAGTACATTATCTGAGAAATTACTTTTGCTGGGATTCAAATGAAGGTTTTGCTATACAGATTAATAACTGAAATGTTGTCGCATACATTATCTGAGAAATTACTTTTGCTGGGATTCAAATGAAGGTTACTACTATTATTACTCGTAGATTTGCTGTAACACATTTTAAATGCAGATATTCTGATAAAGCTAGTGATGCAAGCATCATATTAAAAGCCAGCAGGAGATCCCTCTGGAAAAATGATTCATCGCATGTCCTTGAGGAGAAGATTATATTTGCCAAGCTCGTGCTATTATATGTGCATTAATATGTACTATTTTCCTTGGCTTATGTCATCTGTGATTCTTGTTGAGGTTACATGAAGAAGTGACTCGAGAAGAACTACACGCCGCATCCCGTGCACTAAACCCGTACATATATGGGAAGGAGGCTACTCTGTAACTAAATATCCTGAACTTTTTCGAATTTGCAAGTTCTTGACCTAAATATTAAATGCCCTTTAATTTCCTTGCTACCTTATACCGGTAACCATATGGAGGGGGATGCTAATTTTGGTTACCCTTTGACCCTTATTGATGTAAATATAGGTTTAAGTTGAGTTTGGATGGGCCAGTCCTAAGAAAAACAAATGGTACGAGGAGTTATCCTATGAAGGGGTTTTGTCCAAGCGTGACAAGGGTCATGTCAGCCTTACCCAACCCTACCGGTAAGGTATGATATAATAATCGGAAACAAATATGAAAATAGGAAGGACAATGCAAGTTTAATAACTCAATTGAAGTCTGTTCTACAAATCCAATATCTGAGTATAGCCGTTAACAATTATGTAAATATCTGTTCTACCATACCATTCTGTATGTATCCCGTGGTAACCATAGTGCAATCAGAAATTAGTCATCAATACTGAATAACTTAGAAACTGCAAATAACTGGTCATCGTTTAGTTGCAACATAATCGTATACATGGATACAGTTCTATTATTTGAACAAGCAAATGGATCATGCCCAAACAGAATGGAAAGCTGTAACATTAACCTGGATAACTGTCACATAATCTCCTGTATTAACTTCGTTCCTCATAACTACTGTAAAGAAATTCACACTTATACTTCATCCAAGCGTTCAGCAGGATTCCTGCTCCAGGCAGGCATACAGGAAGTCGTTAGCTATATAACATATTGATCGACAACATAAGCGATAGCATCTTTGCTCAAATTCATATTATAGGACATACCACAAAATTTGTTACTGTTCGGAACCAAGAGTTACATATTGCAGTTTTCTTCCAATCGAAACTAATAAAAATTGCTCAATGCTCAGAACGCAGAGGCAAAAGAATTACAAGACATCAATCCTCTGCAGAAGTAAAGAGCCACTTTATATTCACATTGCGATGTCACATATGCTTTAGAGGTTCTTCCTCAAGATTCTTGTACAATTATATCAAAGAAGTCACAAGTTACAAAGCACTTTTCCCGACTCTTGCATCGGCATGTTTGATACATTTTTTTCTGACAGTACAACATGAAAATTTATTCTCTCGAAAGCTTTGAAGCTGACCAAAATTATCTATGCTTCAAGCCTTGAAGCCGACCAAAGTTGTAAGTATGACATTGGGGGCATGCTCGACCTTCTGTATAGATATCTTGAAATTATTTGTTTACACTAGCTTTAGAGTAAACTCAGTTATCCTTATCGTTTCTCGAGTAAGAAGAAGACAACCTGGATTGTCCAGGCTGAAAGAAGTCAAATGTCGAAAATCCTAGAGATCTTCTGGTAGCAGTTGGGGAATCTGATAGCAAGGGCTCGTGTACAGGACTTATGTTCTTTGCTTGAGTTATGGGCAATGAAGTCATGTCCTTCCCTACAGACTTGAGCTGTGACTCAAGATTCCCAAGGGCAAAGGTCGACCCACGAGATCGCTCTGCCTGTTGTCGTATATTAATCACACTCGGTCTGTATGTATATCGAAAGTACTTGATTGCTAGAATTGGGCCCATCCCTACCGCAACGATGAGCTGTGAATCACAAAAGCTTTTTAGCAAAAGCTAGGAAGACAAAAGCTATTATAGTTCAGACAAGTATCAATGGAGGTCGCAATGATGAGGAAACTTACAATCATAGTTATCCAGTAAGATGGCTGTCTACAGAGGCGGAACATGATAGTATACATCCCAGTTGATGGTAAATTACTAAGGATACAGTTGATTGCATAGAACCCCAGAACATTTCCCCATATGCCAAGGTGGTGCAACACAGTGAAGGAGCTTCACAGTAAAACAGAGTCCATTAGCACAATGATGGATAAGCCGGCTACAACTGAAATAACATTTAGCGCACTATGAAGTTACAATGGTCACGTACTGCATCTCTAATGTGACAACAAAAGCCTGCAGCCAGATACATCCAGAGAGTGCAACCATTGACAGCTCTTCCATCTCACTTTTCTCATTGGCAAAGGCGTTAACAGTTACCAAGAAAACAACAGTTGCCTAGAATCATAATATTACTAGTTTAGAGAACACATGAAATTTTATCTGCAGTTGTATATAGTTATATGAGGTGTAGAAATCCAAAATTTTAAACATCAAATTGCCAGAC
Organism: Iris pallida; assembly: GCA_029216955.1. Taxonomy (NCBI): domain Eukaryota; kingdom Viridiplantae; phylum Streptophyta; class Magnoliopsida; order Asparagales; family Iridaceae; genus Iris; species Iris pallida. The sequence goes on along the minus strand of JANAVB010037881.1, from coordinate 12,832 downwards.
ATTATGTTTTAAAACTCAATGATGAGGTGAAAATGGATCACGTAGAACAGAAAGTTCAGAGAATAGGCTACGCAGTTATCATTGGGGTGCTCTGACAGTGTGTCATAAACGTCTTCAGACAACACTAGATATGACTTAATCTGCATGGAAACAGGACAGAGAATGCTGGTGATAACATGGTATTTGTGCTCAACTGGTCATGACCTGAGTGGCACTCCTACATGCCAGAGTAGATTAGATATAAACAAAGAGTGGAGATCTGTTTATCAATGCTAGAAGGTGGCTATTGTCATAAGTTGGCGCAACAAATGAAGTATTTGCATGGAAGAGCAAGTAATCCATGGAGCAGAAAAAGTGTAAGCTTTCAGCTTCAGGAGTGCCAGTTTTATAGAATTTAGTCTTACTATACAGACATCGCATCATGAGACTCCCTCTATTAGAGATGCTCACCAATATGATTCTTCTAGAAACTTCTTAAGATGGCACTAGGAAGGCATCATAAAATCTGCTGTCAAACTACTTGAGACCAGTTCTTCTTTGTTTCTTACGTCATTCGACCAGTAATAAATATTTATTGTTCTTCCCAAAGAACTTCCCACTTTTAGACTTGTATATGCTGTTCTTTCCATATTACAAAACATGCAAAGGTTTCCATTTTGCATAAATTTGATAGCTCGTTGCATATATAACTTACGTTGTGCAGTCTCAAGAACACCATCTCGCTCTAACTCTTATTCATGGTTTTGGTTCTAAATTCCAGTTTATCTTGACAAACAATTCATACGGTTTCAGTTGGTATTTTTATAGTCTCTAATTCGTGTATCAGGTAATATGGATGGGGAAGGCTCGAGTAAAAGCAATCATGGAATGGGGGCTAGGTCAATTGCTGCAGGTTTCACTAGGCAGAAAGCTAAATAGCAAGGACTGTAAGTTCCATGTTTCTTCACAGTAGAAAACATGTCGGTACATAAATACAAGCAGGGGAACCCACATTATCAATTAATAATAAAAGAATGACACTTACATGATATAACGACCGACCAAACCATCCAGCAAAAGTACTCGGATTCAAAAGCCTAGTTTCAAGAAAGATGATAGCCATGTCAATTAAGGAATGAAATTATATAATGACAATATTTAATTTTTAACAAAACATAGATAAAAATTAATCTTGAAAACTTAGAATTGATTTACATAGGAGGTTGAAAAGTCCTATAAACGAGAGGTACACTGACCTTCCAGCTTGACAATAGCGCAAAATTTGTGGATTCTGCATCACTGTTTTTTCACTAAGATCCTTGTCAAGAACAATAGTTAAAACAGGTATGCTTGTGTAGAACACGTTGTATGCCATCAGGCTAACAGAGTTAAACAAACTAGTTCCAGAGACACCTGAAAGAAGCGAAAATCTGCATTCCACAGTTAGCATTAGAGACATAGGAAAATAATCGCCAGCGAGAAATAACTGAAAAGAAAGCGACTCTCAGCACCAATATGGAAATAACAGAACTGAAGATTTTTTACTGAAACTCACAGTATCTGTATAAAACATATCATCAGAGACTTGTAGAATGAATACTGCGACAGGAATGCAGTCCGATTGTATGAATAACGTCCATGAACAAGTATCAGCCTTTTAAGAAATTTGAATTCTGCCAAATTGTTCCCCAAAAAAGAAGATAATTAGAGATATAGTTGCAGAAACTTTATCAAAATAGAAGGCTCATGTTTGGACAAAAAGTAGTCCAGCATAGTAGTTCCAACAATATTTTAAATATGTTCTACATAACTGCAACTTTAAAGTAGATAAGTAATCAGAAAGACATGATCTCTAACAGGGTACATATTGATATTGAAGTACGCATCCTCTATTGGTTGGTCGAGATCGCCGGTGGGAGTAGCCACTCATGGGAAGAGAGGTCTTCACCGTCAGAATGATCCAGACTAGGCAATGTGTCGTGGACCAGGCAAGCCTTCTTCGGAGCCTCGAGACAAACTGAGATCTTCAACTTCGCTGCAGACACGGAAAGTGGAGATCTCCATGTCGGTTGGAAGTCTGGAATGTTGATTTCCACGTTCCAGTTCGCATGAGTTCTGCATTCCCAGGCGTGCTTTCGTGGAACACAATTCAACGTATACATAGCGAATTCTAGTAACAGTGGTATGAACCGAATGCATTTGTAGGAAGTTGGAGACGGTGCCGATTGAGGATAAGAGATCGTCTCGGGTGGTTTGAATCAAGGTTCGCAGTATCGGTATCGGAATCGGACCCTTCCTATGAGTATCGGGATCAGCGGTAACGACAATATCGACGGTTACTTATCGGAGTATCGAATTTTTTGGTATTTATTAATAAATTTTTGAGAGTTAGAATTTTTTTTTTTTGTACATTTAGGCATAAGTTTGTGTTATTTGATTGTTTCTTAGTAGTTTTGAAATTTAATAGTGACTATTGCTTGTTGGTTTACCTGCGATAAATAACTAAATAATTTTACTTTATTTATACTAGTCTACATGTACGTGCTTTGCACCTATTTTAATTATAATATCATAAGGTCAGCTATCGTCTTTCTTTCTTTTTCATGTGGCTATTCATGTGTGTGTGCTTTCTTTTTACAATGCCAAGAGATTCGAGGTACGAATTTTTTTTTAATTTTTTTATTGAGAATAATAACCTTTGAAAAATGGTAAGGACATAAAAATTTATTACCACTGGAACATGAAAAGTTGTATGAAAAAAGGCAACTTCATAGCATGCAAACTTTATTGTTTTCATTGTTAAACATAAATGACATGCAAGTCTTTATAAAATACTCGAGGGTATTTCAGGAATTCAAGTTTCACCACCAAGTTTTCATATATATAATAGAATAGATGTTTTTACAACCTTACTATGCTTTTACACCCTTGCTAGGTGGTTTTTTTGTATTCAATTTTCCCTGTCGAATTGACTAGAAAAGAGATCCCAACGTCAAAATCGGTCAATACATTAGTGATCGGTATCGGATCGGGACATGCCAAACCGTATCGATATCAGCTGTATCGTATCGGTATCAGCCAATACAGCAAACTATGGTTTGAACATGTACAATGTAGACAAACAGATATTACGATAAGATATTAGTTAAGGAGCTATTAGAACTAGGGTAGCCCTATCAGATAAGACAGCCCTTACCGGAGCTGAATATTAGAAAAGGATGTAAATAGCCAACCACTTATTTTGGGATAAAGGCTATTGTTTTTCTAGTGTATTGGTGTGATCCCATTAGAAAGAAAAAAAGAAAGGAAAAGAACTTGCCCAACTATACAGATCTGACCCCAGAAAATACTATAAAGGCAATTAATGGGTTGGGTTAGGTGCAAGCTATTTATTGAGGTTGAAAAGTCGGTATTGGTTTCAGACCTTTCCTATGAATATCAGTTTCAGCAATTCCGGGAAGGGAGAGGATTGGTGGTTTTGAAATTGGTTAGTTTCTGCGGTTTCGGACCCTTTAATTCTGATCTGAAACGGACAAAACGTATCGGCCTCGGTCAGTACTTAAAACCTTGCTATTTAGATCAAACCCATCAGAATCTACAGCCCCTACAGAAAAGAAGCAAAATTTGTGCAAGCTGTCAGAACAATCAGGTAAGCTCAAAACCCTTAGCTAAGGATATAAATTGGCTGATCTCCAGTAATTTAAGCTTCGTCCTCTGAAGGAGCACTTTAGATCCATATCCATCTTAACAAGGCATATTCAACCAACTTAAATGAAGCACGGCAACAGGCTGATACAAGCTAATATATTTATTAAACATATATGAAGAAATGAAGTTTGAAATGACTTTACAACACAATGCTTAGTTTTAAATAGTTTCTAAACACCGAACACCTTAATTATAAACGAAGTTTCATGCTAGCAACTCCTAAATGTCAAACTATAATTTGGAAAATGTTGAAAGTTATTTTAAATATTCAGCCACAATAAATAAATAAAAAATTGAGCAGGGAACAAAATATGCAACTATAATAATTAACTAAAATATGCAATCATCATGTCATGAGTAATCTTTGTTCAATGAATAGTATATCCTTGCTTGAAGATGTAGTAATTCTAATTGCCACCACTACAAGAAAACATTGTACATGAATTTTCAGTCTGAGAATTGCATAATGACCGTATGGAGTGGAGGTTACATAACAAATACTACAGTACATACCATCTTAAAGATGACAGCTGAATGTTCACCAGTGACATGGAAAAACATGTCAAATGTTAATAAGAAACATAATTTTTAAAGTAATATGGCAAATAAGACCACTCATTTGATCGCATCAGTTTGAATCATGTGAAGTTATGAAGGGAGACGGATTAGGAAAAAGACCAAACCATGTGATGTAATTCTTCTTGACTAAATTTCTTGTTGACCTTATTATAGAAAGAGCTAAAAAATTAAAACAACAAAAAAAAACCAGCAAGTAGGGTTGAATTCAAAAAAAAAAAAAACTTAGAAAATTAATTACTTCCAATACAATAATCAGCTGCCCTTGCAGCTTGCAGCCCTTCCCGGCCACTAATGCCCACACCAATGTCAGCTTGTTGTATCATCCTTACATCATTCCCACCATCACCAATAGCCAGTGTCTTATAATCACATAATTTCAGAAGCTGCACAAGCTGCAATATTAATATATGAGTGAAACAGTAGAAATCTCTGTAAGTTTCTCATACAAGATTTTAAAAGAATGACGAGCATGATTAAACGAACCATTAAAACCACTTTGTGAAGTGATGATAAGAAATAACCTCAAAGCTCAAAGCAACAGATCTCAGGCGAGAAATGGTAGCTCCACTAATACAAATCTAGTACAGTGTAACAACTCAAGTTCAGGACAGTTCAATGTACATACCAATAAAGCCATGTGCTCAGCTTGTTCAGATCAAATATGTATGAGAATAACCTTTTTTCACATTTCTGTCCATAGCAAGTCCCTTAACTATAGCAATACATCACATACCCAAATCATTGTGTTCTACATTTCCAGTTTGAAGTCAATGGATAGTCGAAAATTCGAATCCGATTCGATTCCATATCCGAATTTTCGAATATTATTCAAAATTTCGGATATCGGATTCGAATATCCGAATATTTTTCGGATATTATATTTTTTCGGATACGAATTCGGATACTAAGGTATTCGAATTCGTTAATATCCGATCCGAATTTAAATTGCATATTTCAGATATCAGATTCGGATATCCAAAATTATATATATATATATATATATATATATATATATATATATATATTGGAAAAAGGTAAATTTTATTCCAAAAGCAATGCAGTAATCTTACAACATACAATCAAAGTGGGACTCCCACTCTTTAGTTCCCTATAGCATTAACATCAAACTCTATGTTATGGAGAATGCCTACCGGAGGGGTGACCAGCCCCTCAAATATCCGACGGTTTCGTTCCCGCCATATATGCCAAACTGAGGCGCCAGTCGAACTCTGGCGGTCCGGAACCAGTCCTGCCCTCTACCTCTGCTATCCCGGAGCACAGTAATGATGTCCCCAATTCCCTTCCCGGAGTCACATCCTCCCAACGCTCTACTCTGCTCAGACCAGATCTGCCATGCCAGGGCACACTCGAAGAAAATGTGCCCTATAGATTCATTCTCCACACTGCAGAGCACACATTTGGGATCTGGGATCGGCACTCCAAACGAACTCAGACGATCCCTAATCAAGAGACGGCCCAGTAGAAGCTTGTAGACACAGAGCTGCATCTTCCTGGCTATACCCTTGCACCATACGAACTCGTAGTCAGAACTCTGAGGAAAGGTGCGCCGGATGAGGTCGTAGCAGCTCCGAAATTGGAACTTTCCAGTTCCCGGAGTTGCTTCTGTCGGCTCCCAAATCCACCGATCAGCAGGCAAGTCCGAATCAATGGCAATAGTACTGATGATCCCCCCAGCTCCTCAGTAAACCGATAAGACTCCGGCCTCCACTCCCCGTCGCGTATGATACACTACACGTCAGCCCACGCCTGTCCTCTTGATGTGTCGGGGCTCCCCTGATGTCCAATAGCGAAAGCCGATCTATCCAAGGATCCCATCAGAGGTCCGTTCCAACCCATCCTTCATGACCTTCCGGATTGCAGATTTGAGAACCCCCTGTGTCTCAAGATATTTTAAAGGTGACCGAGTGATTGTTGTCAGTAGCACAAGTCCAAAAGTTGTCCTGCTTCACATATCTGTTGTGCATCCAGTCAGCCCAGAGGGACCCCCCGTTGATGAATCTCCAAGCCAGCTTTAGCGCAGAGGCCTCCCTGATCTCTAGCAATGGCCTAAGCCCCACTCCCCTCCTTCCTGGGTCTACAGAGCTGCTCCCAGGAGATCGCATGCATACCCCCCCTCCAAATGAAGTCTGCACAAATCCGCTCCACTTTCCTAACAGTGGCAACAGGGAGGAGGATGGATTGCAGCCAGAAATAGCCACAGCCGAAATCACCGATCTGACCAGCTCGATGCGTCCTCCAAAGGACAATCCGACGGCTTGCCAATCTTCCACTCTCCTCTGGACGTACTCCACCAGACTATGGCAGTCCTGATCCCGCGCATAGTTGACTGTGAGAGGCACTCCTAAATATCTCACCGGAAGATCACTCTCAATTCCAGCACATCGGCCCGCTCCTCCTTCTGGGGACATAGGGAGCTGAAGTACACCCTGCTCTTTTCTCTGTTCATCTGTAGGCCCGAGAGGGAATTCAACTCTCCTATAATCTCCGCAATCGTCTGCATACCCTCCGTCGATGGCTGGATGAACACCAAGAGATCATCTGCATAGATAAGATGGGTAACTTGGGGATCCACCCTCCTGAACAATGGGACCAGCCTCCCACGGTGCATTGCCAGGTCCATCAAACATGTGAAGTATTCCATGACAAGCGTGAATAGGTAAAGGCAGAGGGTCACCTTGCCTAAGCCCACGGTTGCTCTGAAGTACCCATAAGGGATGCCCTGGATGAGGACAGAGAAAGTGGGGGACGTGATGCACTCCCGGATCAATGCAACCCAGTGGTCCGCGAAACCCATGGCGGTCATCAGATGACAGAGGAAGTCCCTATTGACCATGTCATACGCCTTCCTCAGGTCCAGTTTCACACATACTTTCTCCCCTCCGGGTCTAAAGCCCCTCACCATCTCATGAGCCAGGAGGCTGTGCTCAGCGATCGACCTCCCTTGATGAACGCAGCCTGATTCGGAGATACCAAGTCCTGCATGATTCCCTCCATCCGTCGGCACATAAGGTGTGTAATTATCTTATAAAGATAATTACAGCACAATAGGTCTGAAATCCGCCAAAGCTGTCGCTCCCCTCCTTTGGCACCAAGGTCAGGAAAGTGTTCAGCTCTTTCAGTAGCTTCCCTTTGGTGAAGAATTCCTGCACCATCTCCAAGACCTGATACTTCAGAATGTCCCAGTGGCGTTTGTAGAACCCACTGCTAAAACCATCCGGTCCGGGAGCCTTGTTGGAATCCGCCAACTTGACAATTGATTCCACCTCCTCCAAAGTAACAGGGGCAAGAAGAATGCTATTCCCATACGGAGTCACCAATCTCTTCGTAACAACCTCTGGGAACACAGACAGGTAGTCAGTCTGGAAACATAACTCAGAGTAATACCTGACAGTCTCGCCCTGGATCTCAGCCGGCTCCCCCACAAGGTTGTCATCCACATCAAGAAGCTGGAGAGTGATTCCTATGATGTCTGGTCCGGATGACATCATAGAAGAACTTGGAATAACGGTCGCCGTCCTTGAGCCAGGAGCATTTGGCACGTTGAGCCGTGCTAATCTCCTTCTGCAGCCGCAAGATGTTGACTTCTCCGATCAGCTCCTTTCTCGCCGCCAGGTCACCGTTTAGCATGTCAGATTGCATGTCCTGCTGGATAGCCCGCAGCTCCACCTCCTTTTCTTCTAAGGTAGACTTGGGCAACCCCTTCACCCAACTCCGTAGAGCCTTTTCGTAGCCTTGAGACGACGCACCAAGCGAAACTGGGCCGTCCCCTCCTGACAGCTAGTAAGCCCCTCTGAGACAGCCTCCTGATAGCCCTCCGAGAGATACCAACAGTTGTTGTACCTGAATGGACGGGACTTTCCAGGAGACCGAGTAGTGAATCCTACCCTGATGGGGGAATGATCGCTCGTCCCAGCGGCCAGGCCCTCAGCCGAAGAATTGAGAAAATGCCGGAACCATTCCCCATTGTCCAGGGATCTATCAAGCTGGCATGCAACCCTGTTCCGGATCGCTTTGTTATGCCAAGTCCAAATGAAGCATGAGCGCGACAATCCCTGGAGACCCGCCTGGAGGAGACATCTCTGGAAATCATATATAGGAGTCTGAACTGGACGGCCGCCCACCTTCTCCCCTTGATGCAGAAGGGCATTGAAGTCCCCGATCAGCAGGAACAGAAGCGGACGACAAATCAGCAGCGACGGCAACCCTGGAGATGTCGCTCCACAGGGTCTCCCGTCTCCTCCTGTCGTTGTGGCCGTAAACCGCCCCCAGCAAGAACCGAAAACAACCCTTGTTAAAGAAGGAGATGGCGATCAACTGCTCCGTCATCAAGATCAAGTCCCCATCCCAGCTCTTCGAGTTCCATCTGACCCAAATCCTGGCCATGTCACAGAGAGCCAAGTTGTGTAGTTGGGCCCAATGAGGTGGGGCCCGCCGAGCAAGGGTCTTTTCACCCTTGATCTTCGATTCTAACCGTACAGAGATGTCGCACTTCTCTCTGTGAAGAACCCCACAAATCTCTCTCCGCCTCCCTAGCGAACACGCCCCCTCACATTCCAGGCGATGATAGCCATTAATTAATGAGGATGAATCCCCTGAAAACACCGAATTGGCACCTGGAGAATGTACCGCATCCGACGCAATAGATCCTCCTCCATCCCAGTCGGAATGGCCTGCTGGGAACGACCTGAGAGAGCACCATCGCCCAGGCAGGGTTGTCAACACACACCGCCTCCTCTCTGGTAGAAGGATGCCCCCCCTCCCTGGAGGGACCGTCACTCAGCGGACCAACAGCACGTCGCTTCCTACAGTAAACATGCCCCTCAGTCGATCTGCCACCCCCCTCGCTCCTCTCTCCCCGACGCCACCATGCCTCTGGTAATCATACCCCTCTGCCCCGGGCCGAGATCAAAGCCCCACTCGTGGGAGCTAGTTGGGTAGAAACAATGAGGCTCATTCCGCCATCACTCACTGGAGGAGTAGTCCCTCCCGCCAAGACCTCCTCTCCACTGTCATCTCTGGAATCCATGTCACGTGGTGAATCTGGAACCTCACTAAAGGAAATATTAGGCTCCACCGGGGGGCCTACTGACGAACAAGCACTGGCCAGATGACCAAAACAAGTACATCGTGAACAAGTAGGTATCCATTCGTATTCCACCTTCTGGGTTAGCACCTCTCCAGAAGGAATTTCATACTCCACCACCTTCGGTAACTCCCCCCAGCCCGAATTCCACAAAGATCCTGGCATACATCAACCTCGAACGGAAGGCAGTAGCTTCATCCGCCTTGATCGGGGTGCCCACCAAGCTCGCCAGACGCATCAGCAATGGGATACTCCAGAACCGGACAGGGAACTCAGGGAAGCGAATCCATACAGGGATGGCATTCAGGACTTCCCTCTCACATCTAAGTTCTGGAGTCCATTCCTTCAGAATGATGAGCCTGCCGTCGAACGTCCAGGGGCCGCCTTGCAGGATCTTGCGACATCCTCCGCAAGCCCAAACTTCACATAGTAGAAGTCGTTCTCGCGAGCAAAGAACTCCATACTGCCCTTAGGCTGCCAGACTCGTGCTGCATAACTCCGGATCTGTCCGTAGAAAGGCTTGTTGCCTAGGACGTACAGAACCAGAGTATTCTCCAGTAGGCAGTCACCTTCTCTATCTCCTCCGCAGGGAACGAGGCCCGGAAACCCCTTCCTGCCTTAATCGGCGGCACGTACTCCATCGATATGGGGCTTTTCGGTCCCACAGGTTTGCAAATATCTGCCCAGGACCTTCTAGCCGGCCGTGTAGTCGCTCCATGTGGCCTGGGACAACCCCCGGGAGGGGGAGACCCAGACCCCTGACCGCCGAGTTCCACCACCTTGCTCTTCCCTTATCCGCCGCGGTCGCCTTCGGCCGCCAGCCCACCGATCTCCCAGCAGACGCCACAAGGCCACGGGCCGATGGACGCCCCCTGACCCCCTTGTCGTCGATCAGCAGAGGAGCGATCCCTAACATGGTCCTGTCCTCCTCCTACCTTTCCTCCGGTCTTCGCCACGCGACGACGCGTAACCGTCGTCCATCCTCCTCCCTCCATCTGGCCCCCCTGAGATCCAGATCATGCTCCGAATTCGAAATTCGGAGCGTTGGAGACACCCCGAAGGATCCGATCCCCGTCCGATCCCCTTGTCGGACCTACCGTCGACGATCCCGTCGCGACCGCCTGATGGGGTGCGCCCGACCCCCCGACCCCCCCCCCCCCCCCCCCACCCCCCCCCCCCCCCCCGGAACCGCCTGATGGGGGAGCACCACAGCCACCGTCGGAGGGGGTCCGCCCGACCCCCCACCGCCTGGGGGGTCGCCGCCGCCTACAGCAGATCTGGGGGGTCCGCCCGACCCCCTCCACCAACGATCCCGCCCCCCCTTGCCGCCTTTGGAGGCGCCGCCGCCGGTCTGGAGGGGCTGCCCGGCCCCCCTTCTTCCCAGTCTTCCGTCCCCCGCCGGCGAGGGGATCTGGTGGCCGCGGGGGAGGAACCCTAGCCGCCCCCTCCAGGTTCGCTCGGTCGCCCGCTCCCGCTCCCGAGTCCATATATATATATATATATATATATATATATATATATATATATATATATAAGATGAAAGTGTATTTTTCTCTAATAATTTTTTTATGATTCAATTTGACTATAACTTTTCATCTTCTATTTTTCTCTCTTACGTATTTTAATGTTATATGTACGGTTGGTGGACACTTATGATGTGCATGTTTCACATGCAACTAGACTCTTTGGAAATATAGACCAAGGTAGCTAATATATAACTGAAAATTAAAGAAGTCCCATGGCCACGCCGATGCATGAATGTATATACATTAGTAACTAATACATATTAATTATAATCGGGAAGATGAAAGGTTGTCTAGCCGGGTGGGTGATAGTAGGCTAGTATACTAATATTTATTACTCTGAAAGTCTCAAGTCTAACATTTATTACTCTGAAAGTCTCAAGTATCAACTTCCCTTTATATTAAATATTTTGTATTACTCTCTAATTTTTTGTTGCAACTCCATTTTTTTCCATGTTCAAGCCTTTCAACTATCCAACCCATGTGTCGGCAGGATTCATTGGTGCTGTGTTCGGGCCCCTCCCGTATCCCAAACCTCCTGAAGCTAAAACCGCGGCTTCTTTCGCTTGGTCGAGCTCGTCGAGAAGATGCTTTCCGTCGACCGAGTTCAGCATCCTCTCCAACAGCACAGCTCCGGTCATCTTCCCAAGTTCCACACATTTTTTCAAACTTCCTTCTCATCTTCTATTCTTATACCTCTTGTTGTATTCAGAGTATAAATCATCTTTTTTGCTGATTGATCGATTGTCTATTGACATTTTAGTGAATATTTATGTTCTGGATTAATACAGATTATCATAGTTTACAAAATTTTGAATATTTTAGATTTCGGATATTCGGATAATTTAATATTTCGGATGTTCGGATATTCGGATAATAACATGAGACTAGATATATTCGAAAAAATTTAGCTTATATCGGATCAAATTGAATTTTATCCGATATCCATTAAACTAAACGAATACGAATTCGGAATGTTAAAAGAACTATCCGTTCGGATATCGGATCGAATTCGGATATCATCAAAAAAATTCGGATACGGATACGGTATTGTCCTATCCGTACCGATAAGCATCCGTTGACACCCCTAGTTTGAAGTGAACACGCATATAGAGCATAAGATAATAAAATGCCCTTAACCTAAAAGTATAGGAGCAGGTTTTATAGTACTAGGAGTTCAATACTATGCAGGAAGATTTTTTCAGGGAATACCAAAGTAGCAGACGACAAAATAATTCTGCATTATGTTCAGAATTATCATTCATAAAACAATATAAAAAGGGAGATGCCTAACTAAAGGATGCTCGCTATATTTACTATCCTTATGTTTTTCACTTGGACAAGGGAAATTGCAGGAAAACCTATGATGTTCCTGACTGACATTTCGGAGCTCATCCCCCTACCAGAAGTGCATAAAGAGTCTGTGTTATCCATTTTTGAGTGAAACATGAATTTTGTGAGTGCATATTAAATGTCCGGAAAAGAACAGAACATTTTAAAGAAAAGCTTTAGAATCCTTTACTTGAAATCTCATCTATTTAATCCTCTCTCCCCACCCTTCCTCCTAACCCTGTTGCAGCATTGTCGCCTATGACACCATCCACGCCACCTCTCTCCACCACAGATGTTGCCAGTGGTAGATACGGCTAACGATGTTTCTGACCACAGCCTCCTTCATCCCCTTATGTGGCTAACGATGTTTCTGACCAGAGCCTTCTTCATCCCCTTATGTTGCCTATGCCCCCTCCTCCCTCCCCTCTCCCACCCCCTTCACATTGTTGTTGATTGCCTCTTTCCCTTTTGTGTTGCTCTCTCCCTCTCTCTCTCTCTCCCATTACCCGCCAGAACGGTAGAGTTGTTTGGTGGACAGGCCTAACTGGCTCGGTTTTGACCAAGTTCGGTCCGGGCCGGGCCAATCCGATTAAATAGACCGATCCAA